>JACCPG010008427.1:0-73749 GCA_016069955.1 Drepana arcuata | reverse complement strand
CGCCCGGGTGTAAAAGTAAAATTTCCTGAAACACGATCGCAGCGCCACCTATCGGGTCCAATTGTGATTGTTTATGAGCGCAAAAATCTTAGAAACTAGTTTGTTTAGAAAATATATCCCTCAGCCCTTTTACTAAGGAAGGCTACATTATAATAATATAACAGGCGAGTGGAGCCGTGGGTTACAGCTAGTGAACAGTAAAGATACACTACATATATATTATCTACAAGAGTTAACATTTTGTATGTTAGATTATACGCTACGTTATTAGATTAACAAACATTGCTTGCCTTCCAATAACTAAGTAGATATCATTTATAAATGTATTTTGAAAGGTATCTGGAATTATACCAGTGCACCAATTTATTCATGAACATTCGCGCAAGCCTAAACGTGCCTAAAAACGAGTTGCTAGGATACATTGTCTCCCTCCTTAGTGGTTATATTTTCCTGGTACTTAGAACGCGCAGTTTTGCCTCCATTCAAGGATTTGTTTGATTTTCTCACTCACCTACACAACAATTTTTTTTTGTATGTCTTTATTTAGTGCCAGTACTAAGCGATACAATCACGAAAATTTTTTACTTAATTGAATATTTATAAATAAATGCTTTATATTTTTTATGTATAGAATAAAAGTATATAAAAAGAGACTGTATGCTTTCTGAATTATATATATAAAAATGTTATGTTGGTTTGTGTACGCTTCAAAAACTCATCATCAGCCGACCCATCCTCCATGGCATGAGAGACATACCGTCCGGCCTCCGGCCATCGCCGCGAGCGAGACCGACTGGTTCCAGCACAGCAGGCACGCCGGCGCTGACCAGAGCCCGGCGTATCAAGTCATTTATGGAAGAATCCGCATCAAGGATTGTTTTTATCTATTTTTTGCATCAGTCACACATCCACAGCGTAGCGTAGCAAGGTACAGCTAGTTTTGTATACATATCTTTAAGTACAACTGATTTCGAACAGTCAGTGTATATGAATGAACCAAGCATACAACCATATTCCTGTATTATGTTTCACATTGGGTACAACATAGTTATTATTTTAAGTAATTTTTATCTTCTTAGTAAATAGGTTGAATGAAAGCCTCGTATAGAAACAAACAAATTGTTACTTGACCCTAAAATAATTAATCTCTTGAGGTTTATAAATTTAGGATTTTCTTTACTTTTAACAAATACGATACCATATTTTATGTTCGTTTTTATTGGGGATTATTTAATTGACTAATAACAAAACATATATAAATATATATATCCTCACGCCTTCCCACAAAGGCCCCCGAAGGGGTAGGCAGAGGTGTATAGGCATTAATCATCATTAACACCGAAATTGCTTCTTTGTTGTTCAATCGAACAGATCACAGTATTTTTTGTGGGTACGTGGGGATGAAGGTACGTAGCGCCATCTTTCGAGAAATGTTATAACTACAATTGTAGTTTATAAGAAATTGTTTTTGTGTGTAGGTAGTTGGTACTACCTATAAACCACTGCCTACCCTTTCGGAGACCCTTGTGGGAAGGCGTAAGGATATATGGTATAATTCATTATTTTAAATATGAAAATATCTCTTCTACAGGATACACTTTATGCGGGGGACAGTTCACAATTATGCCGAAGTGAATAAAAAAAAAAATATGGGACCTCCTTTCTCGTAGACGTAATGTAACCACGCTAAGTGCTAAATAACATAATGGCACCCAACGTGGCCCAAATAACCTATGGGATTGGAATTGAGCTAGCGCTAATATGCCGAGATGAATTTAGGGAACGTTTCATTAAGAAGAATATACTTTCTAAATCCTTACTAATATTATAAATGTGAATGTAAGTTTGTTTGTTACGCTTTCACGTAAAAACTTCATAACCGATTATCATGAAAGTTTGTACACATATTCCTGGAGGTAAAAGAAGTAACATAGGATACTTTTTATTGAAAAAAAAATCATTTTTTACGACTGAAAAAAAGCCGGTTTACTGATATTTTTTATGGTGATGGCTTATACCCAGGATTAAGACATAGGCTACATTTGAATCCCGAAAGATTCAAAGCTCTAATATTAAAAAGGCAAAAATATGTATGTTGCTCTCTCCACGCGGGCGAAGCCGCGGGCATAAGCTAGTCTTTCATAAAAATACCCAGCATTTAGAGAATGGCGCAGTGCGCAAGTGTACAGATTATTGATCCAAATGAAACTCAACCAAAGTGCGTATCGAACGCATAAGCGTGTTTGAGTACTATTGCGCATACATTATACATACATATGTATATATATTTATATACATATACTAGCTGTCCCGCCCTGCTTCGCCCGGGGGAAAAGTTTAACTTCCCGAAACACGATCGCAGTGCCACCTATCGGGTCGAATTGTGATGTAAGCCATTCTATCTTTTAAGTTGGATCAAACTTGGTGTGCAAATCTGATTGAAATCGGTTAAGTAGTTTAGGAGCACATCGCGGACAAACAACGTGACACGTAATTTATATTAAGATAAGATATGATATACATATAAATATATTTTTCGGTACGGGACCGTTTCGTAACTATAGTGTTCTAAATATGTTAACCTGATCTTGCTGATGAGATGATGAGAAGAAATTGCCCTGTAACCTGACACTGCACCCTCTGCACATGTAAACTGACAATCGAGGACATGCGTATGATGCTGCAGGAAACAACAAATCGAGCGAAGGTCGTGGGTTCGATTCCCTCATGGTGGCCTATCCTCTGTTCTTTTCTAACTTATTATAATTAATCCCATACTTTAAATATATTTGAGCATTATTTAATAATTATTCGTTTTTAAGTCATTGAAATGTGTTTCTATTAATATAACTGTGTAAATATTTATATTAAATAATATTAAAAAAACACTTAAATAAAGTAAAATAGCAATTGGATACATCAATCTTGGTGCAAGTTATAATATAACTTATATTTAATATGGCGCTTTAGATATTTACTATGTATGCTATTAGTGTCGACCAAGAAAATGGAACAAATTATAACTTAATTAATTTATTAATTAAAATATCGAGCTATGTATGAAGTGACTAATGAATCGCCACCAAGTCGCTAAGAGAGGTAGATATATACGTAATAGATCACTTTTCTACCAATCTATTTTGATATACAACAAATGAACAACTATAAGAAATATTTACTTCATTAAAATCTTATAAATATGAGTTCTTCAAAGCGTACACCGTTGGTGGTTTTTAACAATGAAGTTACGTAACATTCAAAAGACGCTCGATGGTGGCGCATTTTACGCATGCATATGACTGCTGTGAAGTGTCAGCTTAAATACCATAAGATAATTCACAATAAGTCCAGTCACAAAAATATTAAAATAAATTGTAGCGATTTTTATTTAGTCGAACGTAATAGTGTTAGCTACGTAAGTACCGTTGACTGGACTGACGCCAAGCTTGCCGCAGTATTTTATCCGCTTCTGTACCGAGTTTTCATGAGTTAGGACGTTGATATTTTTTCCTTATTTCTTTGTGTAAGAGCAGAACAAAATTTCACGTTAAGCTTGAAGTTCATAGTTAAATAATCTTACCGCCTGCCTGATAGCATGAATACCCATAACCTTATGGGCGCTTGCTGTTACACCTTGCTGACTTGCTAACACCAGCGTGTTACTTGCGCGCTACATAATTTACTTAATTATCGTATAAGTTACAATCTTATGTATCTTACCTTACAAAAGCTGGAACTTGTAGAAACCACCAACTCACTGTGATGGTTTTGAATAAAACCACCAAAAGTTTATTAAGCTACAATTTCACATCACCCGATTTGCCGCTAAGGGCGGTCCGTTGCCTTCTGTAGGCTAACCCCTCGACTAAAACTTTAGCCAAGGAAGGGAGAATTCGTTTGTGCAGCTCTGAGACACACTCAGGAGGGAGACATGTGCTAGGTATAACGGCCAGTAACAAACTGCGTTCATTCATTGCTTACCATGCTATATGTGTAGGTGAACTATTCTAAGCACACATTCATACAATATTTAAATGGATTAATTGCTAACATACAAGTGTAAGCCTTAACCGCGACTTGTGTTTCGAGTAGAGTCTAGTATAACCATTAGAATATTAATTCATTGCCCATGTTGGGCGCCAACAAAACTTTTTTTTTTATTTATGTATTGCCATGTACTATGCATTATTGTTATATATTAAATAATAAAAATGAACTTAAATAAGGCGCTTACTTCTTTTTGGAACGAAACATTAGTAACAAAGTCAGTTGCAACATGGAGTAGTTGGTAGAATAGAAAACTGTGTGATTAAATTATACAAAGTTCTGTGGAAAGATTAAATATGTATTAAAATATACAAGTATACAGAATGTCTTGGAGAATCGGACAGTTATTTAAATAAGTTATGAAAATTAAGGAAAGCAAAAAAAATAAGTATATTAAAAATAGTTATTCTGAGTTGACAATTATTTCACTTTATTTTGGCATACCTATAAATCTGCTGTGATGAAAAATTACCTGTATATACTACTTTTTTCTTTTTTTATAATAACCTAGTCCCTAACGGCGTAGGCAGAGAGTATAGAGCGCCAGTTCTCTCTAGACTTACATACCTCTTTCGCTTCGTCCACATTCATCAGTCTCTTCATACATGCTCGTCGGTTTCAAGTACTCTTAACGTTCCCGTCCTTCAGAGTCCGATCTATTTGATCCAGGTAGTTGGAACGTGGCTTTCCTCTGCCTCTTCTTGCTTATATCTGTTTCGTTAATCTTTCTTCACTCATCCTTTCTATGTGTCCAAACCAACGTAACATGCCTTTCTTCATCTTTACAATCACGCACTCATTCACGCCAGTTGATTTGCGAATCTCTTCATTGTGTATTCGATCTAATATCTTTACGTTACGTTAGTATATAATAGCATAAAAACATAAAATTATGTTTCGAAGAGTTTTTTTTTAATACTGACATTTTGTTGTCTAAGGAGTTGTTTATTTTATTGTACCGTTAATTGAATATATTCATAAAGCTCTATAGCCTTTAGAAGGCCATGATTATATTGCATGAGACTCATATTTAGTAAGGCACCTCCAGCCACAGGAGGTTGCTGAAATCATAATGGAGTAATTAATATCTTGCCCCCTTCTAAATCATGTAAAAAAAGCGCCATCTATGTCTAGATTACAGAATCAAAAGTATGATTTTCATCTTCGTCGTCTAAAATGTAAACTAAGTGGTAAATTAAGTATATATTCGACATTAAACTAGTTACTACAACGTGTTTATTTGAATTAGTGTAAAAAGTTTTGTCGTTTATATTTTAGGCACAATTACTATACGAAATCACTTCTAGTTACATAAACATCTCTAAAATGCCCCCGACACGTATAATGTTAAATATAATATATAATATATCCTCACGCCTTCCCACGTGGTTCCCCGTGGTTCCCCGTGGTTCCCCGTTCCACGTGGGTAGGCAGAGGTGTATAGGTAATACCCACACACCCACTTTCCGCCAGAGGTATATTAGGTGCCAACGTGACAGATGGCGAGTCCATCGCCGTTACTCAAGCACGACTATACATACGCCTTTGAATTTCTTCTCAGACGTATGCAGGTTTCCTTTCGATGTTTTCCTTCACCGTAGAGCTCGTGGTGTGACTAATCACTGTACTTAAGTTCAGAAAAAACTCATTGGTACAGTCGAGATTCGAACTTGCGACCTTTGCGTCGCAGGCAACTGCTCGAACCACTCGGCCACCACGGTTTAAATATATAATTAACATTATTTGAAAACTATTATAGTATGTAAGATCTGCGATGGCCAGAGTTCCCCCTCTTATGCAACTATAATACAAGTGCAATGAACTACATACAAACCATTCAAAATGGCTAGATGGCGCTAGAAGTTCGCGTTGCTGGTATAATCATTTGTTATAACTTTTTGTAACGTTTTTTATAAATATTTGTAAAATAAATTAGTTTTTTGTTTACTTCCCTGGAAACCAAAAGCTTAAACTATAGTAACTGATATGAGAATGAAATCGGAAGCTTTCGCAAAAATATACACAATAATAATATACAGTTAGCCTTAAAATAAAATCGATTTTGAAAAAAAACGAACTGTTGCAATATAATAATAATTATGATTTAACTTTTGCTCTCACAATATCAGTAGACACGAGGAGAGACAAGAGAAGCGTACATACCAAAAGACAAGGATAGAATGATGACCACGTGGTAAAATCAATATCGGAAAACTATGTCAGATACAAGGTCACGAGGAGAGAAGCTCCTGTGCAATGCTATGATATCCTAGTACTGTAACCTCATTAAAATTGCGTATTGCACACGTCATCGGCGTATGACGCTTCATTTACTTAATTTTTATCCGACTTAAAAAAAAATGGTTTCTCAATTTGACCGTATTATATTTTTAATACGTAGGGAAATATTGTTTAGTATACATGATTATCTGAATATTTTTGATTAAAAGGGGTTTGTTATATTTATTTATCTTATACATTTAAAATATATTCTAATTACTTTCGATATAGTTATATGTACCTATGTATATAATTGGGACGAAAGCTATGTCCATGTACTAACGATCTTTCAAATACGTGAAGAACATCGAAATAATACAGGTATCCATGTTGCGTACTCCATAGATAACCGCCGAAGTTCGACCTCTGTTCCGTTGCTGCTGTCCTGGTTCAGCTGCGGATATAAATTCCATGGCCCTGCCCATTTTCGCAAACCAAAATAAATGAAATTTACTTTAATGTTTTAACTAATGTTATTTATTAGATAAATAATGCAAAAATGATCAAAGATTCGATCGACAAATTTGCGTTATTTAATTTCTCAGCCGTATTTCGTCTATATTTATTTCTTTGTTAAATTGGGCATATCAATGAAATTACTTAATAAACAATTTTGATTAAATCTCATTACATGAGATTACACCTCCTTAACTGCTCATAACAAAATTGCTTTGAGTTTTGTGACAAAATCGTAAATCTTATCTATGTTATGTTACGTCTACTGCTATATTTTGACTACTTAAAGAGGTTACTAAAACGGAGACCTCGTAAACAGTGGTAACCATTTACAATCGTGTTTAGAGTATGAATAGAAAAAGAGAATAGATGAAATAAGTCACATTTTATGCTAATACTAGCTGTGCCCGAGACTTCGTCCGCGTGAAATTTAAAAAAATGTTTAGTTTCTAAAAAAAAGTAGCCTACTTACTATATTACTACTTTTTACATCAGCTATCTGCCAGTGTTTCAGGTCCAGTCGTTTTAGAGATTAGCCGGAACAAACGGACAGACAAACAGACAGACAAAAGTTGTAAAAATATATATTTTGGTATCTGTACTGTATATACATCCATATGCATTTAGTAAAAAGCGGTTATTTCAATATTACAAACAGACATTCCAATTTTATTATATGTAGTATAGATAGATATGTATAGATAACTATGTGCCGAAATCGGTTCAATCGGGAAAATATTAATTCAATAATATTAGCATATGAAAAGGAAATAATTAATGAAATCAAAAATTATACTCACCATATCTCACAGAAGAACACAACGAACAACAGGCTTCCAACAGCGAAGATTGGTTCACCAGCAGGTGAAGAGATATAGAGATAGAGATATAGATATATTAAGAAGCAGTTCATTAACCCATGCGATCGTATTGGTAGGTAGCAAATCAGATTCGGTGAGTATTGTGTATGTAACTAGCGTCATCGTGCGACACTAATTGTAATAAAAATATGTAGCAACTATATTAATATGTAAATAAATACGTGCCAGAAGTATGAGTCGTATCGTCCCCGAGCTAGAATAAGCAACAAATAAAAACCTCAACAAGAAAGCACGAGTAGCAGTGTACAAAGCGATTACACTTATCTTGGTCATACGAAGCAAGAAATCAAAAAAGCTAAAAGTGAAAAAAATATTGAGGGGCTTACACCGTATCCACCCAGCGACTAGTTGAAGTTAAAGAAAGAGGTATACTCCTGCTACTTCACGTCTTTCACAATGGTCCCCGAAGCCACACTTTCCGCCAAAGATATATTTTAGGTGCCAACTTGCCGCCGTTACTCAAGCATTCATGCGACTTTGAATTTCCTCTCAAACGTATGCAGGTTTCCTGTCGATGTTTTCCTTAACCGTAAAACTGGTAGTGTCATAATATTAATGTAGATTATCGCAACTATAAGCATTACAGTTTATTTTTAGATACAACTAAGCTGTTATAAAAGCATACGGTCCGCCTGATGGCAAGCAGTTACCGCTGTCTTTTGACGCATGCAAAATTAGAGGTATTGCACGCTGCCATGCAAGAATCTTTTCTCACCCTTCTTGAAGAAATCCATGCTCAATAGTACCTTCTTACTTCGAAGTCTCTATTGAATCAAACTGCAGTCCAGTGAGATGCACTTCAACCATTGGATCGCCATACCAGGTCAGGCTGCTTGTACAGTGAACTGCTCTAAAATAGCTCTATGTAATCGGGGCGAGTCCATGTATTCAGTTCACTGAGTGCACTGAGGAATAGACAGTGTCTTGAAGCATTCTGTAACTTTAGCCATCGAAGTATTAACAGACGTCATCAACGCGACCTACGCATGGTGTAAAAGGCTAATCAGGTGAGCTTTCATGAATACTCAATGAGCCAGCCCGGCTATAAAACAGGGCAAGTGTCAGACTAGCACTCATTCAGAAACTGCACGTCGTGCACTACTCACTCACTACAGCCACCACAGTAGCAAACCGTTGCCATCATGAAGACCCAGTACCTGCTGTTCTCTCTGGCCAGCTGCCTGGTTATGGCATATGGGGAGGAGCTTGGCCATTTCTACTGCGGAAGGAACCTGGCCGAAACTCTGGCGTACGTTTGCGACTTGCAAAACACAAACTTAGTGAAGAGATCTATACCCTACCAGGGTTACAGCGCTGTGCCGGAGTTCGGTGGGGAGTCATTCCCCTGGCTGGGCGCTCAGAAGGCCAGGGTCCTGAACACAGCCAGAGGCAAGAGGCAAGTGGCAGCGGAGTGTTGCGACAAGCCTTGCACCATGGAGGAGCTGGTCACCTACTGCTGAGCGAGCCACATCTGACAAAAGCAATATACAACGAAAGGACATTGTATCGCACCTCTGTATGTCATGGAGGATAATTTCTTGAGTAGGTTCATTGTATTTGTAGAGACATGGCGTTTTTTACTACAAATACATATATCATTGCTAGCATATGAGTATAAAAACTCGTACACTCGTATATGAAATAAAAAGAGTGATTATCTACTGGTATTTATGGATTTCATTTCATTAACACCTTGACGTATTAATAACAGATAAATATCAATCATAATAGACATAAAATTAAATATGATCATTAACATTACCTATTTGGGAAACTATGTTATTTTGGAAAGAAAACTCTACTAATAAACTAATTAAAATAGGCGTTTGTATTTACACTCATCAACACTGTACTTTTCGTACGTTTTCGTTAAGTTCGGACGAGGATTCGAACTCGCGATCTTTGTGTTGCACGCAGCTACTCGAACCTTTAGGCCACCATGGCTGAATAGCTGTCCCGCCTATTATATATCTAATCTACTACTAACTAATATTACAAAATCTGAAGAGTGTTTGTTTGGTTGACCGTGCTTATCTCAATAAACTACTAATCCAATTTGAATTGTATCAGATAGCCCGGTTACTGAGGAAGGCAAGGATTATACGACGCTACAACTCTACTCAACTACAACCACGGAGCATCAAAGAGAAATGTTACAAAACGAGGAAATTTTATGAAATCAAATGTTACCTAGGTAACTAGGCTAGGATTTTTTTATATGAAGAATATTAAACATTAGATTTTTGTCGTAGAGAAGCAGCGAGCTACGACCTATACGGCGCATGTCTGACATCAATATCATAGCTACGAATAATGTTTATTTATTTATTTAATATACAGAGTTTATAATATTTTGGTTATTAGTGTTTTTAAACTTATATTAAGTTTGACTAAACACTAGGCTCACAACAGAAATGCTATACCTAAAATAGCAGCAGATACGTAAAAAATCTGGTACAACTAAAATACAACTTCAGTAGTAACAGCTCCTACGAAGTCATTAAGTCCTGGTACCCCATCAACAACATTTTTCATAGCGGTTGCCATGCCAACGCTCAAGCGACGTTGCAAGCCATTATAGGCTATCTCGCTTTGCCTGGGCACTGTAATAGAGATGCTATTCATACTTGCCCTATATGTTTTCGATCATACTACACAGCATTAGAGTCTAGATTTCACAGTTTATCTTTTATGAAGACTGAATACATGATTAATCGTAGAGCTCCAGTAGGATTCTCATATGCAAAGCTCCTTTTGGATCCTGATATCCTAGTAGTATTCCAGCCTATTGATTTGCCGTTGCCAATCTTTTAGGTAGACGACGACCAAGGTACCCCACAAGCAACTCTATCTAGCTGAACGGAATTGTAGAACTTGGCTCAGAGAAAGCTGAAAAAAAAACATATTTCCCGAAAAATAAAAAACAAATGCTTTCGTTTAAATAGCGCCAAGTGTTCTTATTTTTAATCCAAAAATTCATTCAGGTAATATTATCATCTGGTCTGGTCTGAAAGAAGATGTAGTGACAAAAATTGAGAAAGGTATGCTGAGATGGTTTGGCCATGTCGAGAGAATGAATGAAGAACGATTGACGAAAAAAGTGTATAAGGCGAGTGTGAATGAAAGTGTTGGAAGGGGTAGACCTAGGCGGACGTTTCTAGACCAGTCTTGAAAAAAGGTAGCAAGTGGAAAGAAGTGGTCTCTGCCTACCCCTACGGGAAAGAGGCGTGATTATATGTATGTATGTATGTAATATTATCATCATACCGAGACCCTAATGGGGCAGGTAGAGATTCATTACATTTATTCAGATACTTTATTAAACTTTAATGCAAACACCACTGTATATGAAATTCGCAAGGATCCGTGGAGAACTAAATATAGGAGAATTGCATGTTTTTTTTTATAATTCAGATTACATCAATTCAATGTACTTAAAAAAAATTAATCTAGATAAGTAGTCCAAAACAAAATAAAAATAAAACTGTGTCCAAAAATTAAGACACGTTTTTAATAATAATAATTGACTGGGTAAAAAAAAAATCTTTTTTTACTGTTTCGTAAAAGTCCAGAGTTTGGGTTGGAATACCAGGATATCATAATAAGCCAGCGAGTATATTACGTTAGATATTATTAGCGTAGGCGAGTGAATCCTTATTCTGAAATCATCAATGAACGACTTCGATATAACGGAGTCTGGTAAATACTAAGCATGTTTGTTCCTCTTTCAGGCAAAAAATGCAAAATAGAATTAGTTGAATGTGGCATAGAGGTGCATGAAACTATATTATCGGTTTTATTCCTTAAAAACTATAAATAAAATCGAATTCTACGCGGGTAAATCGCATGGCACAGCCAGGATAATATAATTCCCATAAACAATAAACATCTAAGGTGAAAAGGAAGTTTAACGAAATTAGAGCGATTTCCAGTGTGTTATTGTAATTACTTAATTATAGAGGTAATGTTTTGTATTTCTATAATATTATAAATATTTCTGTTTCAGTTTGTCAAACTTTAAATAACAAAAATAACCAAGACTCTATCAAAGCTAGTGTATATCAGAATACTGCTTAAGATGAGACAAGTATGTGAGACAGAGACACCACGTGATAAATCCATATCGGCGACGTACATAGCGAAAGAGCTATGTAGGTCTCAGCTTAGGTCCTGTAACTAGGTTGGCAGTAACATCAAGAGGTATACCCAAGTTTACTTTCGAACATGCTATATTACTTTTCGTTCTATGCTATATTAGTTCTCGTTTGCGGCAGAATTTGGTTCGTGGGTATATTTGTAATAATGTTTATACTATTTATGAACGTTAATTAAGAAAATCAGAAAAGTTTCAATTATATATAGGTACTAAGCTATTTTAGTACCAGGATATTATGTGAAATGAAAACTTGCAAAACCAAAGAGAATCTCTGGACAGCAGGAGTATCAACGCGCGATGGATGATGATGGATCTTTGTGCAATATAAATAACTGAGACAAAACGCATGTTATTTAATCGTACTAAATGTTCCAAGATGTGTAAAATAGTATATAGTAGTGCCATGTACATAAAATTGCCACCTTGAGCTATACATACACGTAACTGGTGTTGCAAGCGTCCATAGGTGGCGACGGCTGTTTGCCATCCTAGTGGTATAAAAAAAAAGATACAAAACTATTTTACTTGGAATAGTTAGTTGGTAAGTACCAGGGGTACAGAATATTGAGAAGTAGACTTTTGAGTAAACTAGTTTCGACTAGGCAACGCGCGCACGTCTATGGAATTGACTTTAATTTCTAGAAAATATTTGTGTTACTAGGGTGTTAGGATAACAAACAGGTGGTTTTCTCTGTTTAACTCCTATTTACATTAGTTTTGTTTTTTAAACTAGGTAGCGAAGTTATTGTTTCTTATTTTCCTACCCTAGAGTTAAAAATATAATGATATATTTTTTATATAAAAAAATCATTGGCTTTCCCAATCCTCTATTTTCTTATGAGGCTGAAGCTAATTAATATTTTTAGCTCTCAGTTTTGTCATAATACTTTTATGAATATTCCTGTCTGTCATAGCTTTCTATGAAACTCTATAAATAACCTCTCGTTAGGCATCATAACATTTGGCACCCAACGTGGGCCCACATCGAATAGCATTGCGTTGCAAGTTGTGCACTAGTAGATTTTTGCTTCACGATGCGATGTTGAACTGCCCTCTATCGACCATATAGTGAGATTAACTGAGGGTGCCATACACACAGAATTAAAGATATTCACCATTCGCGGCAATTCATGGATCAACATTTATGCATCAAGTTCATTTTTGTTTCATCAACTGTTATTAATCCGTGATCATATACATATGTTTAGGATGTTTCAAAACGGATTAACTAGGTTTTATGTCTGTCATATCATAAAGATAATACCGTATTTCATATAGAGCGGGCATATCAAAAGTAGATATATTAACATACTAATTTATCACGAGTTTATAGTAGTTTATAAATCTATCATTGTTTTAATTGCAACTGCAGGAGAAGCTGTTTAAAAAGTTTTCATACTGCTGACGCATTATACGTATAATCACAGTCATATTGTATAGGCACACAAAACGATTTGACGCATGCGCTAGTTCCAGGTTTCTTATTACGATTTGAACTCTATATGACTGACTTTAAAATCGAATTTTATATGCATCATTCATTTAATGAGAGAGAGCATTCCACCTATCTCCGTTCTTATCATCCAGAGGGGTGCGAAAATTCGGAGCTCCTGCCTTTTATGCAATCCTGGTACAGTCGCGGCAAAACCCTTGTGCGATATTCAGAGAATCGCCCCTGTTGAAGATACCACCACCAATAAATCTCTATGCTACTTTACTCTTTTTTTTTTCTATTTTTTTTTATCAAAATAATGTTATGTCAACGCTAGTCACAATAAAGTCAAGTGCGAGAAACTCACACATTTAGAAGTAATATTTTTAGTAGAATATAATTTAGGAGCTTTAAAAATTTAGCTTCAACAGTTTTACTTGTTCAGTTCATATTTAACCCTAACAAATTATTTGTCACTCTTCAAATTAATAATAATAAATATAGTAAGCAACAACCTATTGTCGGGCCTACGTTGTTCCCCCATACTTGGGTACTATGCTGTAACGAAAAAAAAATGGTATATGCCTAATGATTTGAAAAGAGTAACCACGGAGTTTCTTGCTGGTTCTTCTCCATGAAAGCGACCAACCCGAACCGTGCTTCTTTTTGGACGTTTTATAAGGGCCTATATGAAATAAAAAGATTTTGTTTTTGATTTTAAATAATGCTAGTAAAAGGTAATTTGTAATTTTTTTATACCATTACATTAACTTTGTATTGACTTATTCAGGAATACAAAACTTTTATGAAAAGTTTGAACTGTTCAAATCCAATCCGATCAATAGCACGCATGTTGCCATGGCAACCCCCATCCCTTCACACTTATAGACTATCTCGCTTGATAATTGAGACGCAGTTAGTGCGCGAACATATTAGGCTATTTGAATCTTATTAGGTGTATATTAAAGACCAATTTACTTTACATTGTCTTTGGGAATAATTTTGTTGGGAAGAATGGATCGCTATAGAACTCCTCTGGGATTCTGATATCCTAGTAGTCCAACCTCGATTCGACGTAAATTCCTGCCGTTTTTTTTTTCAATAATTTTTATGTTGGCGTGCTGGAAACATATCCTCGCTCAGAGAATGAATATCATTGCTTGTCGTGGCGTGTCTATTTTTAAGCCAACACGTTTAATAACTAAAAGTTATTTTTTTTACTAGCTGCAGCGCGCAGGTTTGGTGGCAGGGCGCAGGCAGGGTGAAAGAATAAAAGCTTAGGGAACACAATCGCAGCGCCACCTATAGGGTCCAATTGTGAATCTAAACCATTCTCGAATCCAACTAAAGACAGAAAATTCATTAAAATCGGTCCAGCGGAGGAGTTCAGTGACATACACACGCATAGAATATTCTATGCGTGTCTATATATATATATATATATAAGATACTACCAATATAAATAACTACGACTGTACCAATGAGTTTTTCTAAACTTAAGTACAGTGATTAGTCACACCACGAGCTTTACGGTGAAGGAAAACATCGAGAGGAAACCTGCATACGTCTGAGAAGAAATTCAAAGGCGTATGTATAGTCGTGCTTCAGTAACGGCGATGGACTCGCCATCTGTCACGTTGGCACCTAATATACCTCTGGCGGAAAGTGGGTGTGTGGGTATTACCTATAAACCTCTGCCTACCCCTTCGGGGACCCTTGTGGGAAGGCGAGGATATATATATCTTACTAATATTATAAATGTGAAAGTTTGTAAGTTTGAATGTTTGCGGTTCTTTCACGGGAAAACGGCTGAACCGATTTGGCTGAAAGTTGAAATCGTGATGGCTTATACCTAGGAATAGGACACAGACAACTTTTTTTAAATCTCTGAAATTTTACGTTCTAATATTATAAGTATGATGCTCTTTCTCGGCATAACGGCTGAACCGATTCTAGCAGAAAAATACATAAGCTACTTTCTCGAGCTTCACGCGGGCGAAGCCGCGGGCATAAGCTACTACCTAGATATATATTTGTCTTCAGTTAGTAATATTCACTTGAAAACATAGTTTATACGCCTTATTAAGAAAATAATTATTGTTACCAATTATTATCTGTGGTCCGAGTACAAGCAGAATGCCATAGACAGCAAGCTTTGACACATGGGTTTTGACAGGCATTCGCGCGGTTCTGAAGAGTCGGTCGTTCTCTCATGATATTAGTTTTGTAATAATAAAAGTGGCTAATCATTTTGTCCTGACTATAATAAATGTATTGATAGTTCATTACTATTTTTAATAAATCCACTTCTGGTTTTTAATATTATATATATCCTCACGCCTAAGAAAATAATTAACAACATAAAAAACGTAAAACTTTCTTGTTACAGCAGTTAAAAAAAATGACCACTTGGAATATAATTTTCAATCAATCAATATTTTCATGGACGACACTGATGTTAACAAAAAGATAGACTATGTACTAATAATATCATGTAGCGGCATCTATTGAGTAAACCTACCCCGTTGCTTAACAGGACATAATATTTAGTAAAAGAAATTTGGCGCTCTATACCTCCTCTGCCTACTCCATGATATACATATAGATATGGTTTAATTAATGATGTTACACTAAATAGTATTAACATACCTACCCACGTTTGTGATTGACATGTGTGCAAGTGTGCTCAACAAATTTGTTTGTTTCTATTATTGTTCATCCTCAATTAATTTACCCGAGTTTTTTTACCCGAATTTTCGATAGATGGCGCTGCAGAACACTATCTTTATTTGATTCCGCCAATTGCAATATTTGTATGGCACTGAAACATGCATCTAGCTTTAAAAAAAGTGATTCTTTTCGGTTTCTCAGGTTGTTCAATAGAAGAAGAAGACACAAAATACAAAAAATATGGAATTCCAACGACAAATTCCAAATTACATTGGCCGTGAAATATTGAACCTCAATACTGAGCACTATTTTCATACAGATACGTACCCATTTTGCTTACACCGATGGTAGGCCCGACGTTAACCTCCGTTCATTTTCTGAAAGCCTGGTATAGGTGCGGAATACTGCGGGTGGATGTGGAAGGTATATTTCATTAATACGCTTTTATTAGCTTGAGACGTATGTATGTTGATAGTATGTAACGGAATCTTTGAACATGATTTTAACACCCTTCAAAACGTCGGATTAACTCGAAATTTGGCATACTTATTAAGGACCGATGACAATTCAATATTTTAAACATTTTTCTATTTTTTAGTAGGATTTTCTATAAAAAGTGTATTTTTTTAGTTTCTTTTACTATTATTATTTATACACACGTAATGCTTGATTTTTCCACGTGGTGAGTATATTCGTAAAAAGATTCGTAAAAATATAAAAGAATTTTAGAAGAAGATTTTTCTTTCGTATACATCGAATATTATTTGGCAGTGTTTTTGGATGTAATCTCCCAGCGGCTTTACTTTTCAATAATTATTCACAAAAAACAGTAACAAATAAAACATATAAATTAAAAAGTATAGTAACTAAAACGCAGTTCATAAATATTACTAAGTAACTGTAAAGTGGTTAGTAGTAACTGTGTAATAGTTAGTAGTAACTGTGAAGTAGTTAGTAGTAGCTGTGAAGTAGTTAGTAGTAACTGTGAAGTAGTTAGTAGTAACTGTGAAGTAGTTAGTAGTAACTATGAAGTAGTTATTAGTAACTGAAGTAGTTAGTAGTAACTGTGAAGTAGTTAGTAGTAACTGTGAAGTAGTTAGTAGTAGCTGTGAAGTATTTAGTAGTAGCTGTGAAGTAGTTAGTAGTAACTATGAAGTAGTTATTAGTAACTGAAGTAGTTAGTAGTAACTGTGAAGTAGTTAGTAGTAACTGTGAAGTAGTTAGTAGTAGCTGTGAAGTAGTTAGTAGTAACTGTGAAGTAGTTAGTAGTAACTGTGAAGTATTTAGTAGTAACTGTGAAGTATTTAGTAGTAACTGTGAAGTAGTTAGTAGTAACTGTAAAGTAGTTAGTAGTAACTGTGAAGTATTTAGTAGTAACTGTGAAGTAGTTAGTAGTAACTGTGAAGTATTTAGTAGTAACTGTGAAGTAGTTAGTAGTAACTGTGAAGTATTTAGTAGTAACTGTGAAGTAGTTAGTAGTAACTGTGAAGTAGTTAGTAGTAACTGTGAAGTAGTTAGTAGTAACTGTGAAGTAGTTAGTAGTAACTGTGAAGTAGTTAGTAGTAACTGTGAAGTATTTAGTAGTAACTGTGAAGTAGTTAGTAGTAACTGTGAAGTAGTTACTAGTAACTGTGAAGTAGTTAGTAGTAACTGTGAAGTAGTTACTAGTAACTGTGAAGTAGTTAGTAGTAACTGTGAAGTAGTTAGTAGTAACTGTGAAGTATTCAGTAGTAGCTGTGAAGTAGTTAGTAGTAACTGTGAAGTATTTAGTAGTAGCTGTGAAGTAGTTAGTAGTAACTGTGAAGTATTTAGTAGTAGCTGTGAAGTAGTTAGTAGTAACTGTGAAGTAGTTAGTAGTAGCTGTGAAGTAGTTAGTAGTAACTGTGAAGTATTTAATAGTAGTTGTGAAGTAGTTAGTAGTGACTGTGAAGTATTTAGTAGTAGCTGTGAAGTAGTTAGTAGTAACTGTGAAGTATTTAGTAGTAACTGTAAAGTAGTTAGTAGTAACTGTGAAGTAGTTAGTAGTAACTGTGAAGTATTTAGTAGTAACTGTGTAGTAGTTAGTAGTAACTGTGTAGTAGTTAGTAGTAACTGTGAAGTAGTTAGTAGTAACTGTGAAGTAGTTAGTAGTAACAGTGCAGTAGTTAACAGGAACTGTGGAGTAGTTAGTAGTAACTGTGAAGTAGTTAGTAGTAACTGTGAAGAAGTTAGTAGTTAGTAGTAAGTAAGTAGAAGCTATACCAGTCCTAAATTAAAAAGGAAGAAATATAACGTTGCATTGATACCCATTTGTGAAACTGAATTTGCCTCCAAGCAATATAGTACACGCTCTGCAAAAATTTATAATATCTTAAACAAACAACTAAATATATATGAAAAACAAAATTATGAAGTAAAAAAATGCATACTTAAGTGGATCTCAAACTTAGCTTTGATAATACTGAAAACCTTTTGCAATAATAACAACATAACGCTAATGTTTAACTCAACCTTACTATATTAGTTTGCAACACTCTCACACGTACACACTCACACCTACACACACACAAACACACACACACACACACACACACACACAGAATCACACACACACACACACACACACACACACACACCACACACATTACTCGTAGTTATAGAAGAGCGGAGTATCCTAACACAGGCATCCTTGCTTAAAAGGAGACTGGTCACTAGATTAAGTATAAGAAAAGATTTGTGAGTAAATAAAGATTATTATTATTATTATTAACTGTGAAGTCGTTTGTAGTAACTGTGAAGTTATAATTAATAGTCATATTTTCATCAGTTCTACCATATTTAATAGAGTTACTAGCTGTCCCGCCCAGCTTCGCATGGGTGAAAATTTACATACATACATATCATCACGCTGAGTCCCTAACGGGGTAGACAGAGAGTATAGAGCGCCAGTTCTCTCTAGACTTACATACCTGGTGCCCGAGTAGTTCGAGCAGTTGCCTGCGACGCAAAGGTCGCAAGTTCGAATCCCGACTGTACCAATGAGTTTTTCGGAACTTAAGTACAGTGATTAGTCACACCACGAGCTTTACGGTGAAGGAAAACATCGAGAGGAAACCTGCATACGTCTGAGAAGAGATTCAAAAGCGTATGTCCTGTCCTTCTTGAGTAACGGCGATGGACTCGCCATCTGTCACGTTGGCACCTATACCTTTGGCGGAGAGTGGGTGTGTGGGTATTACCTATACACCTCTGCCTACCCCTTCGGGGACCCTTGAGGGAAGGCGTATTATATATATATACAATATTCCTCGTTCTCGACGCGGCGGCAAAGGCGAATAAATCCTTGAATCAGGTCAAGTTACGAACAAGAAGTACCAGGCGAACAGAACGAACGAAGAGTGCACAGTGTCTCGAAGCGGCTTTATCTGGGTCATGCGACAGTTGATGAATAAATCAGTTGGTCAATTTGAATTCGAGTTATGCGCTGTATTGGTATTCTACAGTGTTTAAGTTTGTATTGGTATTCTACTATGTCGAATGTCGAGAATGCATTTGAAAATGGATCCTCTTATATTTGTTAGGAAATATTTATTAATTTTATTTAATCTACAATAATAAATAGCAAAGGTCGCAAGTTCGAATCCCGACTGTACCAATGAGTTTTTCTGAACTTATTCGAACTTGCGACCTTTGCGTCGCAGGTAACTGCTCGAACCACTCGGCCACCACGGCTCTGGAATTCAAATGTAGCCTATTCTAGGTATCAGCAAACTGAAAGCAGCATATTGAAATGCATCACCATTTCCACTTTCAGTTGTTTTGCCGTGAAAGAGCAACAAACATCAAAACTTATAGTGATTCGCCTTTATAAATATTAAGTAGTTAGATTATTAAGTAGTTTAGGCGGAACCCTCGCGGACAACGCTTGCACTTATTGATATTAAAACGATATGTTTATTCATGCAACGTTCGAATGAAACGTCCTATGTTATGTGTGCTAACAGGTCTGGGTGTGTGTGTGTGTGTGTGTGTGTGTTTGTGTGTGTGTGTGTGTGTGTGTCAGAGTTTCTTCTCCTGGCGGGTATTTTTCTTGGAAACGGTGGTAACTTTAGTTTTTGTTAAGTATATGACGTTCAATAAGTGTTCCCTGTGTCCCTTACGTTGAATAAAATATTTAGATATTGATTTAGAGTGTGTTACAAGTTACGAAAAATGCGCATTGCTGAAACTCCTTAAACTTTAAATTCATATGGCACAGGGGGCGTGGTATTATAGTGATGCTACTTCGTAAATCCAGTTTTGAATGAACTTAAGAAACATAGCTTGAGGTCAATAGTGGAATGGGTGATCGTCACGTGTCAATAACAAATTCCCTTTGACATCAGGTCTTTCAAATATTTCGCACAATGAGATGGTTACTGGTAATATTTTTTTCAGGGTACATTTACATCATTTATGTTTATCATGTACATCTGTTACTTAAACATTCTTGAATTTTATGTTTAAAATATTTTCAGTGGTCTCATGGTCATATTGTCATATAGTAGTGGGTAAGTGAACACGTAACCCTTACAACTTTTGGTCCCCGGTCCTAGGTCCACGCATGCATAGCCAACAACAATTTCTCTTTGCTTTATTTTTCAATTTGGCATTTATTCTTAATTTGAAATTGTTTATAAGAATCCTTACTAATATAATAAATGTGAATGTAAGTTTGTTTGTTACGCTTTCACGTAAAAACTACTTAACCGATCATCATGAAACTTTGTACACATGTTCTTGGAGGTATTATATATATACTTTTTATTGAAAAAAAACATAATTTTTACGAAAGACAAAAAAGCCACGCCGACGAAGTCGCAGGCACAGCTAGTAAAAATATAGTTGAAAAGAAATATAATTTTAATTTACTAATAAGTTTTTTCTTTAATCGATATATCGCTTTTAAATATGATTATATTATATCTTTTAACTTGGAGAACAGTTGAAGAAATGTGTTCGAAGATAGTGGGTTCTTGCGTTTCTTCTTACTGGACCCATTGCTGGTGCTATAAGGATCCTCGTATCTATCATCATATCCATCCGTAGAAGATTCGCATTCCCAATTCATATTCGATTCTGCCTGCTGTTGATCTTGCTGAGATTTTACTGCGGTATTTCCTTTACCCTGAGTCTTAGTCTTATTTTTGGAATTATGGTTGGCATGTTTGTTTCTGAGAACCAGAGGTTCCGTGTGTTTGGTGGCATCAGCGTATGAAAGCTGGTATGCAGAATCTTACTGTATATCTGCTTCTTCGGCTGGTAGACTGACAAACTTTTTACTTGGTTCTTGATTTGATCTTTTAATACGGTGATAACGCTCGGATTTGGCAGTTGGAGATGGGGGAACGTATAATATTAATGCTTCTTTATAGGTACACCCAAATTCAGACATCAGTTCACGTATTCTTTTTATAATTCAGAATCGGACTCTTGGATAAAACTTCAAATTACTACTGATATCGATTCTCAATAATGCACCTGGAATTGATTGGGATTGCCGAAGCATTATCATACGCAATCTCTATTAACAGTAGCATAGTGGTAACATTGACAGACGCCAAAAGTTCAATTCTACACCCAGCTTTTTGCACCTCGGCCGTGCGAGGGGTACCGATTGCCTACGTATGGCGTATTAATGAGAATGGAATTATTAATGAGAGCTAAAACCAAGGAAAAAATTGTCCGGGTTCAATGGATACTATCTCATACCAACTTGGAAGGGAATGAAAGAGCTGACATTTTAGCGAAGGCAGCAATTTCAGATGCCATTCCGTATAATAGGGTACTCAAGATTAATTGCAAACATAAATGGCAGGAGTACTTCGATGAGACATCTAAAGGAAGAGGTATTTGGTACCTAACTTTCCAATTACCAACCACTTCATGGATCGATCACAGTCATCACAGACCGGAATACTATTGTCACATCACTCCGCCTGCGTTCTGGTCATACCCCATCGAATAAATTCGCTTTTTTGATGAAAAAGGTTCCCTCTCCCAAGAAGAACTATGATTGGATGTAGCCAGAATGTGGGTCTGTGTAACAGTATGCTGGCGAACCCTAGTTCTGATGATATAAAATATTTATTGAAAGTATATAAGCGTAGATTTTAAGTACTTTTATATCCAGGTGTCCTCACGGAGTGACATAGTCGCTGTGCGACAAAACTCCTTAAATAAAGAGAAAAAAAATTACTGATACAAAATTTATGTTCTGATTAAGTATATATATATATATATATACCCTCGGGAAAATAAATTGAGACCGAAGAAATTTGCCACGATGAAAAACAAAAGACATAGTGTAAATAAAAGTAGTTTAAAAAAAAAAGAGCCTTGGCCTTTCATTCATACTGTACACGTCGCAGTACTAGGAGATCAAAGCCTTAAAGGTTACGACTACGATCGTATATGAACAGTCAATAAAAGACGGCAGTACATCATCTAGATGGGAAACCTTCAGATTGATGAGATTATTATCTTATACAGCGTGAGATTCCTACTTTGATTGCATTAGATTCTTATTGTTGTTAATTGTTCGAAGAAATTATTAATAGTTATTATTAAAATATATATACATCTGCATCTAGCAGTGTAAAACTAGATTTATTACTCAAAACTATACGTTTTTTCTTGTAATAAAGTCCATTTTATTTAATGCATGCATCATTCGTTTCTAATGTTCAATTTATTTTATGGTGACTTGAACTACTGTATGTTACGGTAGTACGGGTCATTGGGGAGGAGCCTAATTCCTATAGGAGGTGGGGCGTCGTCAGGACAACGTGTGCAACAGGTATTTTTACTCACCGATACTAGGGCATCAGATATTGTAGAAGGTACGTGTTTTTCATTGAACAATGCAGTCGCGTATTCTAGCGCGCCTACTTGATCTAGCTATATGTACAGTAATGACGTAGCGACCCTAGCATCCCATCCTAGGAGCTAATTGGAAGCGAGCTGAGGAAATTACGTCACCACGTATTAAACCTTGCTTACAGATACCTATAACACGGCTCATATAAACTTGGAGCCATTATACATTATTATCCAATTTATTATCATTATTAAAGTGTCAATAATATATTATTATAGCCCAGTAACATAGTTTATATATATGTAATTATGACTACTATATGTCGCTAACAATCTAAGCTATTAGAAAGAGGAAAGATTATATTTGTTTGTTGTTTGTTGGGTTGTTACGATTTAATTAGAAACTAGAAAGCTGCATTTTTATATCACATACACCAATATTATAGGAAAGGTTTTATTATTTACCTCTGTTCACAAACACGCATTTTTTTTCTTAAGCGTCACCCTTTTTTTATCATCAAAAGGTTAGAATTTTTGATTGTTTATTTGTTGGAAAAATCGATCAAAGAGATTAAATTGTATGCAGATGAACCGCGAGGCAACTATATTAACCTTCTTTATGATCATCGTAACATCTCCTCAGACGTCCTGTTGTCCTATTACACGATCGGTACATTACCATGGCAGCCCTCATCCTTCCATCTGCCAGGCTATCTCTCTTTATTTTAGTACGAAAATTAAATGCAATCAATTTTTTTTCTTATTCCGAAAGCTTAGAGTCCATATTCGCTCGAAGCGAGTATTTCGTATTGAATACCCCTATTGGCTCTTAGAGTGTTCTGATGTCTTAGTATTCCAACCTAATGATTTGACGTTCCGTAGTACGACAGACTACACCGGGAATTTTGACGTTTAGAAAGATTGAATCGTTACCTTAACAGTTTCTATATCAAAATATGTATACGATTTGGGTGAAATATTTTATCTATCAGTAGGTAAGTTAGTTATACAACTGTTTTTTCTAAATACATATTGTTAATTGTTGCTATTGAATAAACAAATTGTATAACTATTAAATATTATTGATATATTATTGATAATATGATTGATAAATAAGCATGTAGCCCCGCCTCAGGGTAAACGGTTACCGCTACAATAAATGCTGTTCGGCAAGTGCATTGCGGCAACAGCATCAAACAACCTGTATTTATTTTATGCAGCCCTGGTAACATTTCCTAAACTTACGCCAAGTTGCGCTACGGGGAGATTATTAGGCACGCACCACGCATGCGCGCGCCGATTTAAGTAAAACAATTTAATTGGCATGTTTCTAGTACGAACGCTACCGGCATTATCATCAACATTCAAGTTTATTTATGTTGGGTTGTATAAAAACATGTTAGAACCTCATCAGAACTACTTATTCGAACCTAGTTTTGCTTATATATAAACTACATCTTACACTAGTGTGATTTTTAAAAAATGTTTGAGAGTTAATTAAATATTTGAATTTAGGTAAACTGTCATTTCTTTCTATAACGAAACAAGTTCAAAAGTATTGATACAAAATAGCAAGTATTGAATTACATACATACATATCATCACGCCAAGTCCCTAATGGGGTAGGCAGAGAGTATAGAGCGCCAGTTCTCTCTAGTTCTAACAAAAACAAACGAAATACATGCGTTATTTGTTTGAATCGAAAGATTTCTAGGGAAATAAATCACTAGTTAGCTAGCTAGGTATATATCAAGCTAGCCTAGAACAAAAATTCACTTTGCACGGGGATCATAGCGTGAGAAGTGTTCTATGCTACCGTCGTTCATTCATCAATGTGTTGCCTGTTCGCTGTTACTAGGGTTACGAACGATTCAATGAAGTAGTAACTACGATAACAACGGATTGTTTTACGCTAGTTACCATGGAAATGGTTTCAGTGTTACGGCAACGCGCAAACTTGTTAGTGAGCTACCAAGGCATCATAAACCTTAATGTCAGAATTCGTATCGGTCGGGGACCCTTGTGGGAAGGCGTGAGGATATATTTTTCTGCCACTTGAGTCACTATCCCACCGAGCGACAGTGATGAAATGTTCGACCTCTAGAGGGAGTTCCCAATTTATTTGTAAATTTATATTGTAAATCTTCTTTCATCTTGACATTATCCCGAATGGGCTCTGATATTACACAAAGATTTAATGACTATCACAATAACGCAGCATAGGATAATAATCATTCGAAACAAAATAGATATATATTTGTGAAAGGTATTTTATATTAATAAATATAACGCCCATTATATATATACCTATAGGTAACAGCAGTAGCCACATTAATGATTAAAATACGTGGCACATACCCTATTCGAATTTAGAACTCATTTCAACCTATGTACAGAGATAATACATTTTTAACCCTTAAATAAGGCAGGCCTGAATTCTGAAGCCATATCTAACAGGTCTATGTTTATTTAATTTTAATACGAGAACTTTATTGCGATGATTTTACTGCAATAGCTAATCGGTGCTTCTAATATTTTGACTCTGAAAGTTTGAAATGACCCACAGTATTCATTGCAATATCCCGCTAGAATTTTACCGCATACTACCAGGGTCTCATATCAAGAGGAGATAAAGTGTGCGACAAAGAACATATCGAGTCAATAGATACGACCCTTCGAATATGCAGATGCTTCTAGTGCCGTTTGCGGAGTTCAAGTACCTCAGACGTGCACAAAGTTAAATGTGGTTCATAAGAGGGTAAACAATTAATAGCAATATATAGAGTGCCATCCACGAAGACGCGCTTCACCAATTTCTAGTCGAGGTATCGCGGGATGCAGGGAGTTTGAGCGGAGCTTATTAATTGTAGTGTGCGTGTGCACTCATAGATAATCAGTATGTACCGATAATACTCAAACATTAGTGGAAGGTTAAACTATAAGGAAGGACGGTGGGGTGCGTCTTCGTGGATGGCACGTTTTTATATAGCTATTATTACTTGGGGTGGGTTGCAATAAAGAGACAGACAATCAGAATGCATGTTTATTTATTCTTTCAGTTCCAGGAATAAAACACAAGTCATAAAAGCTGGTCCAAAATGTCACTTCTTTGGCGTTTGTCAGGTATAATCCGAATGCGTACAATTTAGTTAGCTTTGCCGAGACAATCGTAATTTTGTGCGTTGTTTTTTCACAAGAGAGTGAAACACAATAATATTATGCGCGTGTGCGATTATTCCGTCGTGTCTTCTCTTACGTCATACATTATGCTATATATTTAGAAGGGTAAAGATATTAATGTTTGTTCGTAAGCTGCATTACTTCACTACTTGTATAGATACTTATATCGTAACATGACTACACTTTGTAATAACTCCTAGCTGGGACAACACTCCCCCATAGTACTCGTACGTACATCTTCGTACTCTTCGTACATAACTTTTATTTACTTAAACTACAACGACTTTGTATCGTCCAAAACATTATCACTAAAATACCGAAATCATTTAACGTAAAAATAAATAACAAAAATATATTTACAATTTTTATGCAATAAATTATTACGAAATAAAAATAAAGGAAAATCAAAAATAAAATCTAATATTGATTGAAATATTCAAAAACATATTAAATAATTTGTTATATATATATATATATATATATATATATTGATGTTTGTCGTTCTGAACGTATACTGGAATGGAATAATAACTAGTTCCAAATGGAGTGGCCTCTATAACTATACTCTATAACACCATCATTATTAAAATTCGCGAAGAAAATCATCTTGTTGTAGATCTATCGAACGTCGATACCTAAGCGTACCTGTGTCATTAAAATATTAAACTTACAATCCTAGTGAGAATATATCATTATTTGAAAATACATACATATTATTGTGTATCAGAAAAAACAATAACCATCACGTCCACAAACAAACACACGTTTGACAACGGATACGTCAAACAAACACCCGTTTGACAACGGATACGCCAAACTAACACACGTTTGACAACTGACAGGTCAAAAAAATTTGGTAACATTTTTAACGTGTTCGAGAAAGCTCGATAGTTTTTGAATAATTAGCTTTTGGCCGGTAACGAATAATAAAGATCACACTGTTATTACTTAGCTAGCCATTGAAGACCACAAAACATACAATTTGATATATCCATAAATTATACCTGTTGAAATTGAGTAATTGTAATCTCATTATGTAATTAAAAAAAAACATCATATTAACGAATAGAAACAATGTTGATTATGAGGAGTTTTGGAATGCAATATATATATATATATATATATATATTCATTGCAGAAAACAGCTGAACATAAACATATTATAATTCAACTAACTATAACATATTTTGATATTTCGCTCCGTGATCGTTATTAGTAATAAAGATAATCGAACAGAATCAAGTAACGAAAACTGTCAGGCTGACGTGACATTGAGACGTTACAGTATAGCAAGTCCCCTCAACATATAATAATATCAATGTATAAGAGACATATGTTTATAGTTCATAGTTGAAAAAGTTCCGTTACAGTACTAGATAATAATATAATGTGATATTTGCGTGACCCAGCATCCGAAACAGGACAATTATACTGAATAACTTGTATCAGTCGAAAGATAACCTTAAAATGCAGTTCCAACACAATTGTGTATTATAAACAATTAATTTAGTGTAATAATAAATGGCATTTTGTCAATACTATTCCCTTGTTGCCTTGCCGACTGCTTTATGTATGTGATGTATCTCATAGACTTCATTCATAGGCGTAGGAATAGTTATAGTACTACACACATCACTGTCATAAAAATAAAATATAATAATTATTGTCAAACGCGAAGAGAAACAGAAAATACAAGAGCTAACATTAACACATTAAATGCAGTACAATTAATTAATTATATTACCATTTTCAATACACACTAATTATCACTAACTCTAATCACCGAATTATATATCGGCTTGAATTGAAATTACTTGTATCATAATACTCACAACAATATAAAATATAGTGTATACAATCATAAAAGTTAAGCCCTCCGATTACCGCGCACAATAAACGGGTTGAACTAGCGACATGCATTGGTGGCGTCATCTGTGTAAACTCTACTGAAAATTCGCTTCTATACAAAGGTATTTCAATCCACGACCGTAAAGAGATCATACGTTAAAATTGCAAACCATTATATTTCAAAAAACCTTATACATATATGTGAATAATTCCGAGTGGTAGCATCTAGGCACAACCACTAAGGAGACCAAATACCGACTTAAAACCGGTACACGTTGCTATAAACCGTTTACGGTATAGTATATAGCTATAGTCCGCGTGAGTTATGAAATTGTTTATATATTAGTGGAGCCAGAACTAAAATGTACCACGAGTAAGATATCAGAACAATTTTAAGATTTCAGACTTAGATCAGTCTTGTCACGATTATGGATATGAGCCGAAACAGTGAATTTTAAGAGTAAACAACACACGTTTTAAGTCTTAAAGTAAACGTTACTTGCGATGGGACAAAGGAATTTCTAGAAGTAGTTAAAGTAGCGAATACACTGACCCTACGAAAGAAAAGGACCTACATTACCGATGGGTGGAGCCGCATCTCGGCATTTCCAATGTTTCAAACTTGGCTATGCTGGTTTGACTCGTTGTCACTAGATGGCGCTTTACATGTTGTAAGCTATGTAAATAGCGTCTATTTGGTCGGAGAGGAATCCGTCGCGAAGATGCATACGTTGCTTCTCCCCGCGAGAGTTGATGGGCACCACCCCGGGGTCAACGACCACCACGACGCCCACTATCAGGTGGTGCTCCTCCAGGACCGTGTTGGTGACGAGGGGGACTAGGTTGAGGGCCTCGCTGTCGTTGCCGTCCAGCTCCACCACCACCACCAGCAAGTTGGTCCATGTGAACACGGCACTGCAAGTCACAAGTTCATTGATTAATAAACAGACACCAACTAAAAAATATAATCTACCAGGTTCAGAACTTTGACACTTTAGCACTTTTTACTTTTTTTACTTTAGCACCTGCCATCCAGAAAGGCGCGCCCCACTATTCTTGCCGATATTTTATAGTGTAAGTGTGCAAAACTGTACCGATAATACTCAAACATTAGTGGATAATGTTTGAGTATTATCGGTACACACTAATTAGCCATGAGTGCTCACGCACACTACAGTTCATAGACTCGGGTCATACTCCACGCATCCACATAGAAATTGGTAGGGCGCGTCTTCGTGGATGGCACTATGTGTATCTTCTTTCATGATTAATTCATATTTAATACGCATTTTTCAATACGTGTTCCCTGTATCTGTAATATCGTAATCTAAATGTAATATCGTTGAATTTTATTCTAAATATCATTAAGTTTTATTTTTTATCTACATGTAAACTCTAACAGTATGACAGCAATACCAGAGATGGCGCTAGTGATCCTTGACTATGATTAATACAAACAACGCAACAACCGAATAAACAGCATTGATATTTTTGTTCCTTTTGATTGAAGATTGAAATGAAAAAAACAAAGAAGAGAAGAATGCGCAAGCTAACAGTTGTATTGGTTGTTATTTGTTGTATTGGTTGATGTAAGAAAGAAGAGAAGAATGTGCAAGCTAACTGTGGTTTTGGTTGTTATTCAATATACATATAATATGATTTCTTTGCTTACGCATCGTCGCTACTGTCAAAGCAGTTGTATACATATGTTCTGTAAGTCTAAAAATAACTACTATACTCCCTCTGCCTACCCTGTGAGGGTCTCGGCGTGATCATGTAACTACGATATCTTTACTCACGAATAAGGTTAGGAGAATGGATGCATGTACACAGGAATGATTTAAACAGAAAGTTAAAAACTTGTTAGTATTGGTCTATATGTTGTTAGTTGGTATTTTTTCATCGCGTTAGGTCTAAGATACTGTAAAGGTGAAAAATGAAAAAAAAATAAATATGAAAAAAATTATAAAAGTATGATTTGTAACTCACCACTCGGCGATCTTCTTGTGGCACCTCATGACCGAGTTCTCAATGTCGATGGGATGGTAGCGCATGCCCCGCAGCATGATGGTCTCGTCGAGGGCGCCCACCACGAACACGGCGTCGTGCGTGTCGTGGGGCTCGCCCGCCGGCCCGGCGCTGCACGCGGACGCCAGGGACTCCGTGTCGCTGTCCCGCACGGACAGCTCGTCCCCCACCACGGCCGACCCCACCTCCGTCCTCCTCAGGAAGCCGAGGTATCCAGTCCGTGCGTACACCTCCCCCGTGTTGCCAGTCACGAGCTGAGCGCAGAAATGGTCCGCGTAGTCACTCTCGTCGCCGTATATCGTGAAGTAGCCGCTCGCATTATGGGGCGACTGCACCCAGATCTCGCCCAGGTGGGAGTCCCCGCATTGGCCTTTCGTTTCAGGATTAGCTGTTATCACTTTGACGCCGGGCAGAAGCTTGCCAGACTCCATGAGGCAGAGAGAGTGAGGGCTGCCGCGCTCCACTAGCGATACGCGGTCGTTTCTTAAAGCTCGCAGGTCGACGTACACGGTCGATGGTTCAGGACTAGAAGCGCCTTGCAGGCAGATGGCAATGTTGACGCGGCAACCGAATGACGTGGACACGGCGCGGGGGCTGAGGCCCAGGGCGGAGAACAGTTTCGAGAAGGAATTGGTGAGATTGATCCTCGGCCGTTCTTCGGCTACCACCACGCAGGTCCGGACGCACGCCAAGTTGATGCCTTTGGCCTTGAGCTGGTTGACGGAACTCCCCAGTCCTTTGGTGCACAGCTCCATTACTCCATATGAGCAGAAAGTGTCACGCACTTTGTACTGAGATACAGCACTGAGCCATAAGGCCGGGTTGGTCTCCACTTCAGAAGGTGGGATGAGAATGGAATGGTGTCCTGAGTAGATGCTACTGAGGCACCAGAGCGCAAACCCTAGGCCGCAGTAGGGGTCCAGGCAAAGGGCGATGTGCCTAGACGGGTACAGCTCACAGGCTATCTTCATCGAGCGGCATAGGGAAGTGACCGCGGCGTGGGACATTTTGATCCCAGCTAGCATTCCCGTAGTGGAGACACTGAAGTCCAAGTAGGCCAGCATCTCAGGTGTGGGCGCCCGGTATAGGATTGGCAACTTCTTCTTGGGCATGTCGTCAGTGTCGAGGGTCAAGGGCCAGGCTTTGCTATCGAGGACACTGCTGGCCTCCTTGGAGCGTAGGAGCTTAATCACCGACTGGTTGGAGAGCACGAGGGTGGCCTTGCTGACGTCTACTATCATGCGGACAGTGGGCAGGGTGGTGTGCAGGTTCTGCGGGTGGGGAGGGCGGATCGTGACCGGAACGGCCCCAACGTACAAGCACCCGTAGAAGGCCCAGATCAGATCCAGCCCTGGAGGAAATATCAGCGCCACGTGGTCCCCAGTGTTCACCCTTCCCTTCTCTAGAAGCAAGTTGCCGATTCTCTCAGCCTTCTTGTGCAATTCCGCGCAAGTCAAAACCTTGGCCGCGGCCCCCTTGGAGTTAAGCAACGTAAAGATCACGTGGTCCGATGTGCTCTGAGCCCGCCATCTCAGGATCTGGGATATGAACTGGTACTGAAACGGAGCAAGGCGTTAAATCAATAAATATGCGTTAATTATTCCTACGGGCTTATTCTTATTATAACATGAATAAAGAAAAATTTAATAACCCCCCTTATAACACTCCTTCGTCAGCTATGGGGCACTACTCTTTAAGTAGGTATCATCTCAATTGTTTGAGGATTGTGTGTAATTCAAATGCACTATTTGATCGGAGCACGTACATACAGACGTTGCATTTTTTATATCACTTGGGTGGCAAACAAGCATGCGGTCCGCCTGATGGTAAGCGGTTAACGCCGCCTATGGACGCTTGCAACACCAGGGGTATCACTCGCGCGCTGCCGACCCTGCAGGAATCTCTTCACACCCTTCTTGAAGAACTCCATGCTGAACTCTCCGTGTTGTTGAATAAAGGCTTGTAAATAATGTGTTACCTTCCTAGCGGCGTCCGAGTCATCGGTGTAGCCCATGTCGCGGCCCTGGGCGGAGGCAAGCCGGTTGCCCTGCACCAGGTTGCCGACTATCACCGACGCCGGCCCGACGTCTGCAAGCAAGTTACAAACTTATTTACATAAGTTTGTATTACATACGTGCTTAACTTGGTAACACTGGCTCAGCCTTACTCAATTTTCAGTAGTTATGAGTGACCACTGTTTACGTAGGAGGTACCACCGCGAGGGGTCAGTAATTTAGATTGGATCTACTTGGAGACACGCTTGACGTTCATTCATAGAATCAATACAATTGGACAAGTGCGAGGTTCATAATTATCTATACTAATATTAAAGATTCAGAATTGGTTTGTATGATCGCACTAATCTCAATAATAATACATACATACATATCATCACGCCGAATACCTAACGGGGTAGGCATAGAGTATAGAACGCCAGTGTAGGATGGGTGTATGGAATGTAAGAGGAGGTATGGCTGAGAAGATGAACGAATTGATCGATACTAATACTAATATGAAATAATTCTCATTAAGCAGCCAGTTTCTTGAAGGCCATATCGTCAACCTACCAACACGAACGGAGCATGAATGACACACATGAATTCAACGATAGAACCGCGGGGCACAGCTTGTAAAGTATATGCATATACTAAAGAAACTATGCCTTCATTGAAATATTTATAGTCTATACTTTTATAAAGAGGAAAGATTTGATTGATTGTTTGTATTGAATAGGCTCCGAAACTACTGGAGCGATTTGAAAAAATCTTTCACCATTGAAGCTACATTCACCCTAAGTAACATAAGCAATATACCCGTAAATAACCCGTGCGAGGCCGAGACGGATCGCTAGTAGCTTATAATAGGATAGTTATTAGCACAGTATAGGGTTTGAAGCCGGTGTTTGTAGTGAGTGGCGTCAAAGGCAAACACGTACCGGAATGTATCTCCCTCGGCTTGGGCAGGTTGGTGACGCAGGTGTGCGGGCACATGAGCACGTTGGCCGGGTGGAGCGTGCCCTCGAGGAAGCGCCGCTTGCACTCGCTGAGGTGGATGCCGCCCAGGGGGGTCTTCGGCAGGTAGTTGGGCTGGACCAGCGCCAGGCAGTAGATACCCACTTGGTGGATGGAGTCCACCGCTTGGAGCACGCGCGACATCCATTGGAACGACTGCGACACCATCATTATATATTGATTTGACGACCGTCTGGTCTAGTGGTTAGAGCTCCTGACTGCGAAACTTGAGGTCGCGGGAATCCCGCTGAGGGCAGATATTTGTGTGATGAACACGAGTATTTGTACCTTAGTCTTGGATGTCCTATGTATTTATGTATATATCTATCTATCTTTATAAGTAAATATATCGTTGTCTAATTACCATACACAAGTTTTGCTTAATTAGGGACAAGGTACATTTTTGTGAAATTGTCCCAAGGTATTTAGTATTATTTATATTATTATAATAATATATACTAGCTGTGCCCAGGCCCGCTTTACTGTGGCGCATTGCATGGATGAGAAAGACCGTTGAGAAACTTACTACTACAGCGAAAATAGGCGAAACTAGGCAAAAAAATCCTTGAAGCAGATTATATATTGTGGCAAAATTTAAGCCCAATCGGTACAGTACTTTTCGAGTTTAAAAAGCGTGCTCAAACTAACTTCACTCTCATAAATACATATTTCATCACGCCTTCCCACAAGGGTCCTCGATCCCCACTCACCCCCTCCCCGCAAGAGATATATTTTGCCAACGTGATAGATGGTCCTTGTTGATGTGTCTTTCGCATTACTCTAACACTACTATTTTTCTTTGCATTGCATTCTTTCTTTCCTCTCGATGTTTTGCTTTTTTTTTATATAACACATAGGTGGCAAACAAGCATGCGGTCCGCCTGATGGTAAACGGTTCCCGCCGCCTATGGACGCTTCACGATGAAGCTGATCGCTGTTATCAATGAGTGTCACAGACCTCCTCCTCGCCGCAGTCCGGCCGCTGCTCGGCTACGATGCAGATGCGCTCGTCGCGCAGCACTCGCACCGAGAACACTGCGATTCGGCCGCGGTAGATGAACTTCATGGGCTCCACCGCGAGCACGGTGGCTATGATGTCGTCCATGTTGTGCTTGCGCCCCGTCACCGTCATCAGACCATCGCGGGAGCCGCACACGAACACCAGCCCTGAGGCACAAACACAATTTGCTTACATACTTATTACAAAACTTACTTAATACGGTTACCTTACCCCTTAATAATATTGATCGGACGCTCAAGGACGAGAACGTAAGAGACTGATGAATGTGGACGAAGCGAAAGAGGTATGCAAGTCCAGAGAGAACTGGCGCTCTATTCTCTCTGCCTACCCCGTTAGGGAGTCGGCGTGATGATATGTATGTACCTTACCCCAGCCAGCCGCGCATCATTTTAATATCATATCGACATCACAATCTGGCGTTCCCTTTCAAATATATGCGACGCAGCGAGTTTAAATCAAATCAACAATGTAGAGATTCGCAAACAAACTGGCGTGAATTAGGGTGTGTTTGTTTGTTTGAACATATAGAGTAACCAAGAAAGATTGGCGGAATGGATATAAAATTCGAAAGTCCAAATTCTTAGCTAGAATCTATCGAACACTCAGGTATGAAAACTTCATGAGTCCTCGTAACCAGTGAGCATGTATGAAGAGACTATGCAAACTAGCGCTCTACTCTCTGCACTTGGCCCTTTACGTGTACGTGTAGGTGGCGGTACTGACCCCCTGGCCCCAGGAAGCCGAGCAGGCCGCTGCGCACATAGTGCTCCTCCCCGATGTGCTCGCCGTCCGCATCCAGCGGCCGCACGCGGAACACTGTGTTGGTGAGCCCCGGCAGCCCCCAGTAGCCGGAGCCCGTGGCGCCCGACAGCACGCATATCTCGCCCACTTCGTCCGTCTTGCACAAGTAAGCGGGCCCCTCCATTTTCACCACCACTATCACACCTGTGGATGCAATATCAAAAAGTTTATTTTAAAACTATCAAAAATCTCTATGTCAAGTTTCAACCAAGCCTTCTAGTTATTTTGGCGTGAAAGAGGAACAAACACCCTAACAAACTTTCTCATCCTACTAATGTAATAAATGCGAAAGGATGTTTATATATAAAACCAATTTTACGCGAGTTGGCACAGCTTGTTGTATAATATTGTCAGAGCTGGTGTTGAACTTACAGGAGGGCATCACCTGCCCGCAGTCCTGGAGGGTGAGCGAGGTGAGCGAGTTCTCGGCGTCGACGCGCACCACGCCGTACGAGAGGCCGGACATGGAGAGCACGCCGCGGCCCGCCGACGAGCCGCCGCGGCCCGCGCGCCGCACGCACACCGTCATCGACTCGCTACTGCACGCGCACGGACAGATCGCATCGCCGCGCACGCCTGTTGGTACACAACACATGTTCATTGTTACTCAATAAACTCCTGAATCCAAGATTTACATAAGGGTTCCCGAAGATGACCGTCTGGTCTAATGGTTAGAGCTTAGAAACTTGAACTTTGAGCTTAGAAGCGAAAGAGGTATGTAAGTCTAGAGAGAACTGGCGCTCTATACTCTCTGCCTACCCCGTTAGGGACTTGGCGTGGTGATATGTATGTATGTATAAGTAAATATATCGTTGTCTCTAACCATAACAAAAGGTTCGCTTAATTTGGGACTAGGTCAATTTGTGTGGAATTGTTCCAGGTATTTATTTATTTATTAGATACGATATTTACATATAAAGATAAGATAGAGATAGATAAGAAAAGATATAAACACCTAATGGTAATTTCACACAAATTGATCTAGCCCCCCTAAGCTAAGCGAAGCTTGTGCTACGGAAACAAGACAACGATATACATACTTATATTGATAAATATTTTATATATCTCTCGCCTTCCCGCACAGGTCTCAGTAGGGGTAAGCATAGGTGTGTAGGTAGTTCCCGCACACCAAATCTCCGCTAGATATCTAGTTTAGGTGATGAACGAGATGACGCTAGTAGTTAGTGCTACCAGCGCCATCTTGTTGTTCTACGTATATACATAAAAATATTTACGTATAACCCAGGAGGGCAATTTTTGTGAGGATGGAGGACGTCAGGAGTGATTTTATATTTCGTATGTGACGTTAAATCAGTGATCCTCAGTGATCCTCGAGATTGACCAATCTAGTTTTTTATGTATTTTATGTTCTGTTCCTGTTCTGTACCTTTGCTCTGAAAGACAGAGAGAAACTGGTCGCACGAGGACAGCGACCACGGGTTGGCGCCATCGGCGACCAGCAGCATCCGGAGCGAGCTGAGAGAGATCTCCTTATGGTCGCGCGTTGCGAGCAGCCCCCAGTGCAAGTCCCGTGACTTCACAATAGCCACCGATGCCCTGCATCGTCACCAAAATAAATCAGTTTTTAGTCGCACAATAATAAAACATATCGAGATGGCGCTAGTAGTATAGTGCTACTACCGCCATCTTGTTGTTCACAACTTTAATATTACCATATATTCATATCACGCAGAATCTCTCACGGGTTAGGCAGAGTGAGTAGAGCGTCGGTTATCCATAGAATTTAAGTATCTTCATAAATGCCCGCTGATAACAATAATCGAGTGATGAATCGATTGATGGTCCAAAGGAAATTTTTTTGTGCCTCTTCTTGCAGAGACTTTCGTATCGAGATGTAGGACCGGAATAAACATGATAAAACAACGATATGTAAAGTCAGCTCACCTGTGCTTGGTGATCATGTGCATCCAGGAGGCGGGGCTGACCTTCATCAGCGCGTACGGTATGAATATGACGTGCATGCCATTGAGCACACTCGCCAGCACCGCGTGCCACAGGCCAGTCTCGCGCTTGAAGTCCAGCACGCACACCATGTGCTCGCCCTCGGTGTAGTTGCACGCCACCGACAGCATGCGGCAGTGGGCTAGGGTCGAGGCCCTGGGAGGAGGAGGAACAGTATACCATTACAGTCAACATATCGCATACATAAACAGATACTGCCCGTACTATACAAAATTAAAAAAGTGCGCGTATGTCGTAATATCAATTTAGTATGTTATAGAATAAAGTCGTACATGTAAATTTTGTTTCAACAAGGCATTCAATAGGATAGGTACTGGGTTTAGAAGCTGTATCAGTAACCACTTTTTATCTATAAAATAAACGAAGTGGAAGAAGAATAAGTCTTGCAAGTGCAGTGCTGCCGAGGAGCGACTTCTGTCGATTCATACTGAAATGTTCAACGACTGAAACGTATCGTTGTAAACGCACTGAACCAAGTAAACTGCAGTTTCAGCTCCATGGCATTGCCGGTAGATGGCAGTATACTCGTAAAAATGCATTCATGGTTTGAAGTTTACACATGACAGACAAACTTTATTGGAAATTAGTAGTACCCATTTCTATTGCTAGACCCACTTGAACACGCAAAACTATGAACTACATTCTATATTATTATAACTTGACAGTGCCACTTAGTTATGATGACACTCTTGCAATTTTATAATACACACATGCACACATACACACACTGAGCACGCACACATTTTGTAAGAATATATACTAGATATAATAAGAATATAATACATATATATGTATATAAACAAAGCCTCAACTACGTCCGTATTTCCGTACCATAAATTTACGTCTAGGAAAAATAAAAGATTTCATATCTTTTATGTATATACCTTGTCGCAGAAGTTATTTAAATAGCATAGTAATGTTCTCAAATAAAAATACTTCATAAAAAAGAAAGAGAAGAGATCAATCTATAGCCGAGTGTGGAATCGAACCACAGTCTCTAAGCACTCAAGCTCAGCGCACTACCACTGCACCACCCGGCTTATGTTAGTATGGGCGAATTCTTTGTATATATTCTAACATAAATGTTTTAAAATTCAATTTAAACCAATATATGTTCGTACAGCAGTTTATGTAACACCTCTGCCTACCTTATCGAGCACTTTTGAAGGAAGGCGTGAATATTTCAGGTCATAATGTTCCTCATTAATACCGAGAAGTCATTTAATAACCATACGTACCCCACAAACTATCACATTATATTGTTAAACTAGTTGATCCCTGCGGTTTCTCCCGCTTACAATTTGCTTTTATTGCTAGGTCCACATGAACACACACACACCTATAAACTATAATTAACTGGATAGTAGCCCATTAGCTATAATATTATTTATCATTTATTATGATGAAATCGAAACATTCACTCAATTATATATTGCACACACACATTTAGTCACGTTGGTACCTAACATACCTCTGGCGGAAAGTGGTTGTGTGGGTATTACCCATACACCTCTGCCTACCCCTTCGGGGACCCTTGTGGGAAGGCATGAGGGTATATATATGTATATATATGTATATATATATATATATTGTGTTTGATGATATTTTTAATATCTACCTAGTACCTACCTTGAATGTTTACTTACTAAATAAAACATTATTGAGTTATTTAACAATAAAAACAAAGCTACGGAAGATTTGAGATTCAGAGTCCTATGATGATGATGATGATCAAACTAATCTCATCCTTTTAGCTTATTTACTGCACTGGGAAAGGTGTGACTTTTCTAATTAATAAGTAAAACTTACATTTCTAATTCTAAAATATATACATGTATCCTACCGTCGTAATAGCAAATGTAGAAGTATACATTTAAACTTTTTTGTCAAAAGCAAGATACTTCGTAATGTAAACGTCGATTCGTTATTTATTTAATTTATGGTTGGAACACGGTGAAGTACCTAATAAAAAACTTGCGATCTCTGTGTCGCACGCAACTACTCGAACCATTCGGCCACCACGAATCACAGTTACGAACCTATACACATGGGTAAGATATATTCGTTACCATCACACTTCTTAATCTTATCAATTCATATAAAATTAGCACCTATATGAGCACACAAAACAATTATTGTTAGAGTTTTTGTCTGTTTATCTGTTTGTCTGCGCGTTTGTGCACGCCAATCTCAGAAACGGAATATCCGATTTAGATGTGGTTTTCACAATGTGTTGGGGTAAGCTTCACTTAACTGGATATGTTAAATACGTGGTGTGACTGATCACTGTACTTAATTTCAGAAAAACTCATTGGTTCAGATACAGTCGGGATTCGAACTTGCGATCTTTGTGTCGCAGGCAACTGCTCGAACCACCCGGCCACCACGGCTTTTTGTTCTTATACGAAATTAAAAAAGTGCGCGTATGTCGTAATGCTAATTACGATAAATATGTTATAGAATAAAATCGTACATGTAAATGTTGTTTCAACAAGGCATTCAATAGGATAGGTACTGGGTACTGGGTTTAGAAGCTGCATCAGTAACCACTTTTTAATAGGTGCAGCTAGAGACTTTATTTAAACAAATAATTGAGAAACACATACATCACAGGATACCGACAAAGGAATTTATGAGTTGAAAACGGATTAAACGAAGTGGAGTGGAGTGAAATAAGTCTTGCAACTGCAGTGCTGCCGAAGAGCGACTTCTGTCGATTCATACAAAAACTAATTCAAATATTCAACCATTGAAACGTATCGTTATAAATGCACTGAACCAAGTAAACTGCAGTTTCAGCTCCACTGCATTGCCGGTAGATGGCAGTATACTCGCAATGCAAATGCATTCGAGGTTTGAAGTTACGTCTAGGAAAAATTAAAGATTTCATATCTTTTATGTATATACCTTGTCGCAGAAGTTATTTAAATAGCATAGTAATGTTTTCAAATAAAAATACTTCATAAAAAAGAGAAGAGAAGAGATCAATCTATAGCCGAGTGTGGAATCGAACCACAGTCTCTAAGCACTCAAGCTCAGCGCGCTACCACTGCACCACCCGGCTTATGTTAGTATGGGCGAATTCTTTGTATATATTCTAACATAAATGTTTTAATATTCAATTTAAACCAATTAAGGCGTGAGTATTTCAGGTCATAATGTTCCTCATTGATACTGAGAAGTCATTAAATAACCATACGTACCCCACGGACGGGAACGTTAAGAGTACTTTAACCCGACGAGCATGTATGAACAGACTGATGAATGTGGACGAAGCGACAGAGGTATGTAAGACTAGAGAGAACTGGCGCTGTATTAAAATAGTGAGCTCCTTGGGGAGATATACCAATTCAAAGTTTTACATCATGTATCTCGTATACACTTGAATCAAAATAACACCCGGCAGCAAAGAAGTTTCTCTTGAGACAGATACATGCTACAAGCAGGGTACGAACTCGCGACATTTGGCACTGAAGGCAGTTCTTCGACACATGTTCAAATCCAATATGTGTCACGTACGTCATGCAAATGATCTACGTTAATTATAATTGACACTGCGTGTGTACATCTAGGTATGTGTCATTTACCCGTTCCATTTACTGTTTAATTTTGCCATGAATTGACCTGCGGCGCTTGTGTGACGCTATACCTACTACAAATATTGTAAACGCCAAAGTTTGACACGGTGTTTGTTCCTCTTTCACGCAGAAATTTGGCATACTCGAGAAAAAAATCTACCAATGACAGCTATATATATATAGATTTATAATACTTATATACTGAACTCTCCAAAGCTAAGCAGGCCCGTCTCATACTGAGGCGAACTCATTCTCTCGCTTCATGTATCTCGCCAAAAGCTAATTGGAAAGGTTCACAAAGAGTTACCAAGACGAAATGTTCAGTCGAAAATAGCATTTCAAATAAGGAGAGGCATTATTATTTATAATAATAATATATCCTCACGCCTTCCCACAAGGGTCCCCGAAGGGGTGGGCAGAGGTGTATAAGTAATACCCACACACCCACTTTCCGCCAGAGATATATTAGGTGCCAACGTGACAGATGGCGAGTCCATCGCCGTTACTCAAGCACGTCTATACATACGCCTTTGAATTGCTTCTCAGACGTATGCAGGTTTCCTCTCGATGTTTTCCTTCACCGTAAAGCTCGTGGTGTGTCTAATCACTGTACTTAAGTTCAGAAAAACTCATTGGTACAGTCGGGATTCGAACTTGCGACCTTTGCGTCGCAGGCAACTGCTCGAACCACTCGGGCACCACGGCTCGCCACACGCCACAATTGTAATATCTATAATAATACTAGAAAGGAAATCTGCAAATGTAAAAGATAAAAAAGTTATCGAATAGCAACTGACCTGGTAACGATAACCCCCATAGCAGAGCCGTCCGCTGCCGACGTGTGTTCAATATGTGCTGGACTGTCCTCCGAGGGTCGTGGCGGTGGAATCCAGTCGCGTGGGGGGCGCGGCAGCTTTTCAGTGGACACCCATTGTAGAGCCGGCCATCCACGGAACGCAGCTACGTCACCCGCCGTATTCTTGGGGAGGCCTGTCAACGAAAGATAACTTAATATCTAATGCATCTTAGCATCTTAATGCTATTAAATTGACCTTTCCGTATAGATAAAATCTTTTTTTTTTACCGTTCATGCTATCCATTGTATGCCAATGACAGTACCTGCGGAAGACTTTTTTCGCAGCTAATGTCGTTGCCATACAAATGGTAGACATCGGATAGCGAGAAAGCTTACAGAAAAGTATTTGTCTAGAGGAGAAAGAGTGAGCTGCGAATAGGCAAATGGAAAGTTGCATCGGAGACACTGACAAGAGCCTCAACTCTCAACAGATTCGAACTTGAGATCATAGTGTCGCCGGTACTACTCGAACCACTCGGCCTCCACGGCTCATAACCACACAGTTACCAACTTAACTCGGCTTTGGTTGCAGTGCACTCAATCATTTTAATAGGAGAGTATTGAACAAATACCGAGCTCTAGATGAACAAACAAGTGGACGAAGTGTACATTGTCATGCTTAAACGATTTCATTTTCTTATTACTCGCTTTCACTGATATCCGCCATTGTTGGTTGCAACTCGTTTCAAATCACATTTCAATGAATAAACTAAAACTGACTCAGGTTCGTATTTTATTATGATCTGAAAATTTTGTGAATCATATTCTCGTACGATTGAACTACTTAGTTTGAAGTGACATTTGTAGGACTGACCAGTTTTATATGTATGAATTTAGATACTAATACTATCATCAGGCATGTATGCTCAAATGCAATGAATTCGAAGATGTATGAGACTACCATACATCTCCGAACACCGACAGACAAAACATTTAAACTTTACCGTGTACATCCATATGCATTTAGTAAAAAGCGGTTATTTTAATATTACAAACAGACACTACAATTTTATTAATTTGAATTGATAATCATTATACCACTAGAACCGTATAATAATGTATATCCCGTGTAACAAATGTCCGAGCGAAGCCGCGGACAAAAAGCTGCGAAGTAAAATTCTTGGATTTGTGGACACGAAACAGTCCTTGAGAAGCCGGGGCGGGTACGCTATTCTAATAGAGGCTAGTTTTTATGATGTTAATATTAAGATATTGGAAAATCGATCAATGAATATTTGAAATAGCCGTCCAGTAAGCTGGACATCATTTAGGATTCTTAGTACTTACATTATATTTTATGAGTCAGGAATAGTTTTCAGAATCTAGTTTCAAAGCAAAATGCCAGTGACCGCAGATAAAAATAACACGCGAAGTATTCGTCACTGTATAAAAAGCGAACCTTTGCGTGAAATTAATTATGATGATCGCTTTCTTTATCAAGGTCAGAGCCATCTGCGGGATACGATGCAAAGCTTGGTTACGGGAACCGCTTACCACCAGATGGCTGGTGTCTGTAACCTTTGTAGTTGAAGAGCAACCAAAATGATAAGCTAAAACATTGCGTTCATTTTGCAAACTCTTACATGTGAACGCGGTCTTTCTCTAGCCCTACTATCCCTTAAGCTGTCGCGTACACGAGTGCCAACGGCCACAAACGGTTCCCATACCAGGTTACCTACAGTCTAGATATAACTGATCGTTTCTTTGCATAAACGTTGGAAAAAAATATTATATTTCAAGTGTTTTACTATTGAAGGCAATTTATAATGGACCACCCATTGGCGCGTGTATTGTCATTGTCAGGAAGGTTTCACATGCGCGTATCGCCATTATACCATTCTTATAAGTTCTACCATTCTGCAAGCATAGATCTTTGGTTTATATCCGTATAATATACTTCATCCGGTTAGGTTAGGTTCGATAGTTATTGCTTTGGAAAACTAATTGGAGGGACGCTACCCACACACAGTGATTGCAACGGATATAACATTTTTGGAATGGATTCGAAAAAAATAGAGCGACGGAAGCAATCCAACGAACAGCTTTATTTGCTCGCGTTGTATTGCGTTGTAGGAGCTTCGCATCTATACTTCGTTAGTTCGACTTTAGTTATAATAATAAATATCCCCACGTCTTCCCACAAGGGTCCCCGAAGGGGAAGGCAGAGGTGTAAAGGTAGTACCTACTTTCCGCACGAGATATATTTTAGGTGCCAACGTGACAGATGGCGAATCCATCGCCCTTATACAAGTACGACTAATACATAGTACACGCCTTTGATTTGCTTATGAACTTGCGATGTTTGTGTCGCAGGAAACTACTCAAACCACTCGGCCCCCGCGGCTTTATTTACATAGCCTATTCATCGGCGATGTACGACGGTACTTGTCTCGAAGCTCTCAACTCATAGATTCGACATATAATAATTTTCTATACTATCTTTTTGGGAATTCATTATGCATAAATAGTTACATACATATATACACACATACATATCACGCAGAGTACCTAACGGCGTAGGCAGAGAGTATAGAGCGCCAGTTCTCTCTAGACTTGCATACCTCTTTCGCTTCGTCCACACTCATCAGTCTCTTCATACATGCTCGTTGGTTTCGAGTACTCTTGACATAAATATTTAGGCAAATCAAAATCTGATGCTTATTGTGCAGATCCCAGCACGAAAGGAAACCCGTCCTACAACATTCAATAGATATTCGTGTAGGAGATGTCCGTGTTATTAAGCCATTTCCAACGCATGTTAAACACTATTTATTAGATTTCGTGTAGGCGAAGTTGAAGTCGTCCATTTCCTAGAAATTACTAGGCCTTGCTAAGGGGATACACACACCGTTGCATATGTATTTTAGTTAGTCTGAATTTTGGTTCCGCCTTAAGAATAGGATAGGATGCCATTCTTAGGATACCGTGAAACGTATAATTATTCTAGAGATATGTTAGAGATATCTTGGTAGGTGATATCTCTAACAACCTCATGGAACCAAATGTGTGCCTTAAGCTACGTACATACGTAATTGGATCAAAATGCTTGACCTAATCATTTCTGCGCTGTAATACCTACTCCCAAAACAAGTGTTGTCAGATGGACTTCGATGGTTAAGAAAATTTAACAAGCGGTACTCAACCAAAATCCAAGCCGTCAATTGGAATATTTTTGGAACATCATTCAAAATTCAAATCTATACTAATATTATAAAGCTGAAGAGTTTATTTGTTTGTTTGTTTGAACGCGCTAATCTCAGGAACTACTGGTTGGAATTGAAACATTTTTTTTGTGTTGGATAGTCCATTTTTCTACGAAGGCTTTAGGATATATAACATATAAAAAAATAATAGTAAATATTAAAAAAAATCTCTGAAAAGTGAGTGTGCGAAAGAGACAGACAACAAGATTGTGAGACGTTTACAATATATTGAGAGAACTGTCAGAGTGACGTTCAGTTGTTAGGCCAGTGTGTCTTCAAAAATATTGTCAGTAAAGGTGCAATCCACGAAGCGCCCAAAACGATCAAAATTCTCCTATAATCGATCCACATAACGACCGCAGTAGTTGTGGTCGCGGCGAAAACGTCAATTATAATGTCATAACTTACGCTCTCGACGACCCATCTAAAAAGGTGGGTCGAAGTGACCGTTGAGAAAATTAGCGTCATTTTAAAAACTCAAAGCATATAAAATGGCGACTGTACCTCTTTCTCTATGCCGCAAGACATTTTAATTCCATTTGAACGTAAATTTATTTAAAACACCAATAATATTAAATATAAAAAAGTATTTTTTTTTTTTTCAATATGAATCTATTTAAACATTAATTAATCAAGTTTATTTTCAAGGCTTACAGATTATAAACTAACATCTTAATTTCCTGGGGAATTCTGAAGAAGTAAATGAACGCTGTTCGCAGAGATCATTTAGCAGCTAGAACAACTTTTGCATGAACATAATCAGTTGATCCAATTGTTGAGAACTGCCTTAGAAGTAATGTGAAGCCATCGGACAATCAGAAAATAGTGATCAGAGCAGACAAGCGATCTGCAGGAGACGACATGACATGAGAGAGGCATCAATGCACCAATGTTAAATGATGTTGCCTTAATCGTGTTTGGAAATTGTAAAGGATAACTACCGGTAAAAAGGTGAATGGGGCCATGTCGGTGTTGATGGGCAGCAACGGTTGCTGTCCACAGCGTGATATTTGTGCCTACTTTATTGTATGGCAGCGAACCCTGGGTATGTCAGAGGAATTATGAAAATAGCATAAATGCAGCTGAGATGCGATATCAGCTGCGAAAAACGTGCGGAGTAACGATCTTAGATTAGACCGACGATCATGTATGAAGAGACTGATGAATGTGGACGAAGCAAAAGAGGTATGAAGTCTAGAGAGAACTGGCGCTCTATACTCCCTGCCTACCCCGTCAGGGACTCGGTGTGATGATATGTATGTATGTATGTATGTATGTAAATTTTCACCCATGCGAAGCTGGGCGGGACAGCTAGTGTCTTATAACAACACAATATCAAGAGAATGTTTCGAATATGGGAGAGTATTAAAATTGAATTACGTATAGGTATAGAAAAGCAAGCGTGGAGGTATCGTCTGTGTAGCCCTTAATACAGTAAAACGCGGATACATTATTCAGTGACGTAAACTGATAGTAGGTCCGGTGGCACTAGTTCAGACTCCTCGTCGTATATTTAATAAGTTTGAATGGTATCTATTTCACGTAGGATTCGTTACTCATGCTTATATTCAAGTTAGTATAGTTCAAGTTTTGTTTGGTTAAGGGCTTACAATTCTGGTCCCAGAATGTACCTGTTCGTAAAAGAACATTTATTGAGAGGAACCGTTAAGAAACTCAGCGAGTCAAAATATCCTTGAATACGAATTTTCTTACTTATTATATTTTTGGGTCGGCAGCACACGATCAATACCCCTGGTGTCGCAAGTGTCCGTAGTCGCCTATTCATACCATTGGGATGGCTTTGTGAGTGGTACAATTAGATATTTTTCTTGGTGACATAAAATGCGTAACAATCTCGAGGCTGAATCGAATATGTCTTCCATTGACGATGCTTGCGCCATTAAAACGTGTACATTGCATTTTTCGAAGCTATCGTGTCTTTAACACAAAATATGATAAAATTGGCCATGTTACATTTAGTACTAACACAAGGCTAACATTGTGTGCGATCAGCCGAATTGGCGGGCGGCTGTCTACGCCCAGTAGTTAAATATTGGTCGAGCTAATGATAGCCTACAAATTAGGTTACTTGTTACACTGGATATATTGTCGTAATTGAGTGACTGGCGAACGTCACCCTTTATTTACACTCTTTAGTAGCTCGAAGTCTACTGTATCCGCATTTACTGTATATATTATTAAGTATCAAAATCTCTACTGAAAACAGCTCAACGAATTTTGTTTTAGGTTTAATGTATATTTAAGTACATATATCAGACAAGACAAGGGATATCCCTATAAAAAATCTTCTATGAAGTGTTGTATACTTCCGTTCTTGGACACACTCAAAAGTTCCTCGCAAATGTTAGTGTATCAATTTAAGATAAATCACCAAAAATCCTGAGTAGTACTCAGGAAGGCAACGCATATTAAGTGCAATAAAAGAGATGATTTAATTGACATCCAATTTAGTTATACGTAATTACTAGGTAGCAGTGCGCAAAAAAATGATTTATTGTGAGATATCAATTTAGTATAAAACATATCCTATTTCTTAATCTAACTAATAACTTACCTCAGGGCCATTTCATTCAATACCGTTAAAGTTCATCCTCACAAACTTTCAATCATAATATTGGTCTGACTAAGACTAAGTGTAAGTGTAAGAATACTACTATATGATACACGAAACCTAGTACCCACCTTTCAAGCAGGCATCAGATGTGAGCGCGTACTGTATCCCGCAAGAGCCGAGTAGGAAGCCAACTTGTTGGAGCCCTGCGTCGCGCCTCGTGAGCGGGACCTCGATGGGCACAGGCACAATGCCACCTTGCAGGCAGCCGTAGAAGGCGCACACGAAGTTTATGGGGTCGTTATTGGGATACACCAGCGCAACTCGGTCTCCGGGTTTGATTGAGCTGTCACCGGTGATAGGCCCCCCACTGATGGCCTTGCACGTGAAGGTCTTGTTGAGCAGAGCGTGGGCGATCTTGAGCGACCGGCTTAGCAGTTTGCCTGACCAATACGATTCCGGTGAGAAATTGATATTCCTTTAGGATCATTTTTTCCGACGATAGATTAAGAAAAAGACATGGGTAATATTTAACATTATGCAATCGTGATCTTTTAAAACTTTTATGGACTGAATATGCTCCACCGATCATAATATTTAAAGAATAATATATAAATGTCGTCAATAATACAGACGTGTCATCACGCCGCGTCTCTCGAGGGTTTGTAGAGACAATAGAGCGCATTCACTCTATGCGCTTCCATTCCCCTCTACGAGATACAAATATTACATTACTGAAGATTTGCTCGTTCACCTTAAACTTTTAATGCTTACAATGTATTTGCTTAGGGAATCCTTACTAATATTATAAATGTGAATGTAAGTTCGTTTGTTACGCTTTCACGTAAAAACTACTCAACCGATCATCACGAAACTTTGTACACATATTCTTGGAGGTATTAGAAGTAACATAGGATACTTTTTATTGAAAAAAAAAAAACTTTTTACGTAAGATAAAAATGCCGTCCACGCCGACGAAGTCGCGGGCACAGCTAGTTGTATATAAAATAATGGAAATAATCTTCCTCTTTTTTGTACCTACGTAAAAGACAGTGCAGAGGGGAAATAATTTATATGTATGTTTTTAAATGACATGTGATCATAATGCAAACAGACTCACCATAAGTCAAGGAATTGCTTAACTTTCCATTGGGGTCGAGCACGGTGGCCACGTTTGCCTTGAACGAGGCCGTGCCATACCTCTGCAAGGCAGCCTCTAAGTTCCGAGGCAGCCCGGCGGGAACCACCAGCTGTTCGCCCACAGCGGGGGTCATTGTACCCCCTTCTGGCTTGGGGGCGTTGGGGTCTTTAGGATTGGCGGCTAACTCAAGCTCGATGTCATCGTCTTCGTAGAACTCGGGTAAAGGGCGCCTTTTCGGTCTCTTCAGTGTATTTAGCAGCTGTTGGATTTTGGCTGACACCTAGTTTTTTTAATAAGAAAAAGTAATTTTATCTCTATATATATATGATCACGCCTTCCCACAAGGGTCCCCGAAGGGGTAGGCAGAGGTGTATAGATAATACCCACACACCCACTTTCCGCCAGAGGTATATTGGTTGCCAACGTGACAGATGGCGAGTCCATCGCCGTTACTCCAGCACGACTATACGCCTTTGAATTACCCAATAAGATATATATATATACCATTACATTTTAAGGCCTTTAAACCCAATTAAGGCCTTATAAATGCGAAAAAGTAATGTCGTCATTTATTGTAAATTAAATAACGAGTAACATATTTTTTTATTTTGATTGTATTCTATTAATCTGGGGGTATTTGTGTAACCTGAAAAATACCTCCCCACTTAAGCACACAGTTAGGAGCTGTGCTCTTATCGGCGCTACAGATGCAACTCCTTCCATTTGCCTAACTCCTGCACAATCTCTTTGACGTATCTATATCATACAGGCACAATTTTTCTTTGAACTGATTCATGTTTATCTTGGTCTTCCTCTTCCTGCATTACCTAATTTAACAACCTGATAATGTGTTATAATTATCTCCATGTATTTTTTTGCTTTAAACTAAGTCCATAGTTACCTTCCACCTGCCTGTGCCTGTTCCAGTATCTTCGGGTTGCGCGTAGCACTGCACGCGATCGGCTATCAGCGCGCCTCCGCGGCGGGCACCGGGAGACGTGTGCGTCACGTCCGGCTGGATGTCTGCACACAAATATAAATTGTATGTAATTTAGAATAGGATTCATATTTAATATAATAACACTCGCTCACTCTCCTCTCAAAGATTTATCTCTGTCAGTCAGTTACGTTTGCACATGATTGTTTTGTGAATGCTAGAGCATACCACTTGCTCTATATAAGTATATATACAAATATACCATGTATTAAATAAGTATGTCTCCAACCACCGATGCCATTAATAGATACATAGCTACGTTACTAATGACGCCGATAAGGGTGTAAATCGATCGAGTATGGGAACATAGTATCAATAGCACAGCTGTTACAGGCACAACTGACGTGTGAAGCAATAGTACAAGTATAGTTATCAATTTACCACTGCTACTTGGAACTAATAAGGGTTGGGAACATTAATTACCTAATGTGTCTAACTCTCCTAGTGTTCAATATACATAAACAGGCTAAGTTTTGGTGTAATACTAACAAGCTGGCAGATGAGTGATATCCGACAGATCTATGTCAGTACGTTCACGCGGCGGATGTTTCTTCTCCCTGACGTGTTGTGGTAATGGCATTGGTGGCCCGCGGGGGTGAGGTGCGGGGCGGCGGGCAGGGGGTGACCCCAATTCCGGGGGAGGGGGGAGGTCTGTGTCACCAGCGCAGGAGTCGTCGTCCGACGAAGAAGCTGCACGAAAAAATATTGAAATCAAAATATGTTATCTATGTCATTTTTTAGTTGTATTACTTCAGCCTATTATGCTTGTATACCTGAAACATATGACACAGTTATAGAGGTCACGTTCCAACGTGAAATTTCATAATCAGGTAGATCCTATAATTTGATAAATTACGCCAGCATTTATATGCTATAAGTAAGTATATCTTAAATATAGAACATAATATCGCTGGCTGCTACTCGAATAGGTACCAACAACAGTATATAATTATCATTTGAGTACCGGAAGTAGAATGTGTGCGGCTAGAAAAAGTTTCAATCCAAATGGTTCTTGAGTTGTGGTTCCCATTTACATTCGGTCGAGGGCGGGGCGACAGCTTGTTTTTTTCCCTGGTGTAATGAGCTAACAAACGAATATTACTAGTTTAGATGTTCGAGCGAGTGCGAGACATACACACACACACAGCTCCGACAATAACTATACAAATGTTGGTCAAATTTAAGCGAGTTAGATGAAGCGACTTAATGTCAAGAGTACGAATACAACGATTCATTACAACATATAAGAGGTCAAAATGCGTTCGCCATCTAAACATCTATTAAATAATTTAACGAGACATTTGAAATTCATCTAACAGGTCTGAGCTCACGTAGTGATAGACCAATTCGTCCGGTTTGCCACTTTTTAGAGGTTGGTTAATATTACAAGTCTACCTATCCCTTCGGGGACCCATTTGGGAGTGCGTGAAGATAAGACATGCTATTTAATAAAGCCGTGATTGGCCGAGCCCGATGGTTCGAGTAGAGGCAATGATTGCAGGTTTGAATCCTGACTATACCAATGAGTATTTCTGAACTTTAGTACACTGTTTTGTCACACCACGAGCTTTGAGGTGAGAAAAACATCGAGAGGAGCGAAAAGAGAGAGGAAAGTTGCATACATTTGATAAGAAATATAAAAGTTTCGTATTCGCTTAAATAGTCTCATGTATTTTATGCTTGACAAACTATGGACTGCCATCTGTCACGTTGGCACCTAAATATATCTCCCGCGGAATGAGGTTATGGAAATATATAAAAAAAATCTGTGATGCTTTTACATACATACATACATATAATCACGCCTCTTTCCCGTAGGGGTAGGCAGAGACCACTTCTTTCTACTTGCTACGATTCTTACATACTTCTTTCGCTTCGTCCACTTTCATTATTCTCTTCATACATGCTCTTCGGTTTAGGGTACTCTTGACCTGATCTTTTTTCAAGACGTCCCTAGTTTGGTCTAGAAACGTCCGTTTAGGTCTAGGTCCCTTCCAACACTTTCATTCACACTCGCCTTATACACTTTTTTCGTCAATCGATCTTCATTCATTCTCTCGACATGGCCAAGCCATCTCAGCATACCTTTCTCAATTTTTGTCACTACATCTTCTTTCAGACCACAACGTTTCCTTATCTCACTTTTTCTTATCATGTCACTCAGTTTAACTCCTATCATACTTCTTAACGCTCTCATCTCAACTGCTTTCATGCTTCTTCTGCCATACCCAACTCACTTCCGTACATGAGTGTCGGAACCAACACTCCCCCATGCACAGCCGAACGAGCCTTGAAAGACACATACCGACTGCCCATGAAGGAGTGCAAAGCTCCATTCACCATGTTTCCTGCATTCCCTCTTCTTTCAATATCACTCTCACACTTTCCATCTCTTGTAAACTTTGAACTTGTAAAAATGCTTTTATGTCTAAATAAAAAATCCCATTTACGAAAACCAACTTAATTCATCAATTCAATCATTAAGGCTTAATTGATAAGGATTGGTGAAATGATCGTGACCTCCAGACAAATAAAGATTATATTTACATTGAAATGTCCCTTCAAAGGTCGAAGGTTTCAGCTTAAGGTCGCCAAAAAGGTCACTACGGTGCATAGTCGAGATGAGAAAGTGATCGAGAGTAATAAGCTTGTTAATGTCTATTACTGATATAAATATGTGCTGATATGACAACTAAATGCCATTTGACAGCGCTCTGCTGGTGAGTAACTATCTATACTTGTAGGTGGAGAGCTGAAGGGACTAACCACGATGAGTGAAAGGTATAATAACCTTTGAATGTTAAAGCTTTAGCAATGCGATACTTACAAAGATCACGCCTCTCTCGATCAGGACTTTTGGCCATCATTGATGTCCTCTTGGAAGGCATTGGCAGAGACGGCTTCGGCCTACTCTGCATCTCCGCCAAGGCTTGTTGCACAGCCTCCTGCCTAACTTCTGCAAACACACACGCAAGCTGTATATTACCATCGCGCTAACGTTCATATATACTTTTTGATTTCAAGCAGCTCATGCAATAATATTACCTAAACATAACATTGGGTATTTTCATTTAATTGAAAAAAAAATAAGGGCTTTAAATTTATTCATTACAATACATATCATTAGGCAGTAGGCAGAAAGAACAACGTTGGCACCTAGATACCTCTGGCGGAAAGTGGGTGTGTGGGTATTACCTATACACCTCTGCCTACCCCTTCGGGGACCCTTGTGGGAAGGCGTGAGGATATATTATTATATTATTTCTTTTCATTTAATTGACAAAAAAATAAGGGCTTTAAATTTAGGCAGAAAGAACAACAATTTGTATCAAAAGTAGTTCCAATAAGCTCGCGCAAATTCAAACAAATAATACGGGCCGCAGACAACAAGCGTGCCCAGAACAAAAACTCATCTCACTCAACATAATTTGTATCGTAATATTCTGTACGCGATGTTGTCTCCAGTAATATGCTAAACATGCAATATTAAAAATCAATCCGATTGGAAGCGCACGCATGAATCCAAGCGTATATTTACCGTGCACCAAATGAGTAAACACAATCATGCATAATGATCTGTTAGTGCGTCTATTGAAATGTGATGGCAGCTAGGAAGTATTTCATTTGTATAGTGCACACAAATATAAACCCTATAACATTCATAATAAAGGTTTTATATACATATTTAAGATAAATAAGGCAAAGTTATACATACTTAAGGGAATGTACATATTCAAGATGTTTCGTTGTTACATTGAAGGAAAAAATAATTTAGGTACACTATTTATTCAGTCACATTTGGACCTATTTATAGCCATACAATTTGTTACCATAGTCCGTAAACGTAACACGGGTTACGATATTATCACCGTAGGTATGTATTTTTTGATGTACGCGTGCGTATTTGTCGCCTCACAAGGCTCTCCTATACATTAATAGTAACTAACTAAGATTCCGATTTCTCATTGAGCTGTTCATACTTCAACAACTTCTGAAAATGGCGTATACTCCTGATTGGACTGCCTGCAACTTTCTGTCGTTTTTTTTATACAACAAGAGTGACAAACAAGCGTACGGTCCACCTTATGGCCAACGGTTACCGTAGCCTATTTACGCTACCGGTACAGATAGCGCTATCCACGAAGACGCGCCCCACTATTCTTCCCTACGGTTTATAGTGTAAGTGTGCATAGCTTTATTTCATTACCCGGAGTATTTGTTCCTTACCCGTATTACACTCATTCATCAGTGTTTAGCACGTACTCATAAAAACTCTTAAAAGTAAATACATACATACAATTAACAATACCAACCCATTACGAATGCAAATGCATGCGTAATACACGTAACAGCATCACGTCAGAAATCGTGTCAAATTAATAACGCTAGTTCGCGTTTGCATGTCATGATAGTAGTCATAATAAACTGATGGGTGTTAAGTTATTAGCGAATGAAAAATACAAGAGGAGACGAGTTATTATAGCGTTCATTTGTTGGACGGAGCCATGGTGGCCGTGTCACGCTTGCAGGTTTTTAATCCCTGTGGTCTGTACCTATGCATTTTACGGCGAACGAAAACTTGAAATCCAAAGACTCGTAAAGCGGTGCCTAACAGAAGGCAACTAAGAGAGGTAGGGCATAACGGGTTTCCCGTTCGAATTTGGAGCTGCCCGACTGGGGCAGGACCTCCACCTTATAGAAGTCCGTCCAAATAACACATTTTTTTGTGTTGTGTTGCTACGCGGTGAATAAGATTTCCAGTAATGAGCTCCTTGGGGAGGAGGGAGGATTGTTACATTGTGTTGGAAGCAGAGGGATTAAACCCATTATGCCAACACACTATAACTCTCCGAACACAGAGTGGCAACGCGCAAATGATACTTCGGTATCGTGAGCGTAAATAGGCCACGGTAACCGTTTCCCATCAGGTGGGCCGTATGCTTGTTTGCCACTCTTGTTGTATAAAAAAAACTGACTCCATCTGCAAACGCCGGCCTTTAAGTATAACTCCAGCGAAAATAGGGTGGTCACTTCTGCCTCCCCTTCCGATACCCTTGTGGGAACCCGAGAATATGTGCATAAGAGATCTCGGGATCCGCCGTACATTCTTGACAAGTGTTCCATCTTGGCACTTACCGCTAGCCAATCAGTACTTAATAAATACTTACTGCATACATAATACATATTGCAGTGCAGTGCAGTGCTTTAAGCACCACACGAACTTCGATATTGATAAACTTAGCAAGCACTCCACCAGCAAGTAAGTTAGGCTTGGTGTGTCTTCAAAATTGGCATATTAATAGTGATAAGGCAGACCTTACTTAACATGTAAGATCAATAATAATTATCAAATTAAAATTATACACTACTATTGTTTATTATGATTTGTCATCAAGTTCGCAGTGCTTTCTATTTTTTTTTATAAACGTTAACAGCTAAGAAGAAATTTTAATTTGAAAAAAGGGTCCTTAACCTATGTTGAAATTCCAATATTATGATACTTACTAATATATATATATATATATATATATATATATATATATATATATATATATATATATATATATATATATATATATTAGTAAGCCAGCTTATAATACCGGTATAGATGTGAGAATTTTACAGTTTACAGTGTTATGATGAAGTAAACCTAAAATATATGATTATATATTTTAGGTTTATTTCATCATAACATTTTATATAAAATATATAAAAAATTAATTAATAAATAAATTAATACCTTGACATTTCCACTCAAATTGACATAGCTCAAAATTAAGCAAAGTTTGTACTGTGGTAACTAGACAACCGAGTCTAAGGTACAAATACTCGTGTTCAACACACAAATATCTGCTCTCAGCGGGAATCAAACCCGCGAACTCACCACAAACCACTGAAACAGACGGCCGTCATATAATTAAATTAATTTGTAACATGTTAAACATAGTTGCCTCTGGAATGTTCAGGATACCGGTGGATATTATAAGATAGTTGGGTGCTAATTGGAGTCAGTGTAGTGTGTAATCAAATTTACGTATTTATATTATACGCTATTACGTATAATTGCTATGGAATTCCAAATATTCAATATTGTTTCAGCATTGTGATGAAAAGGTAAACATAAGCAGACAAACACAGACAAAGCAACTTTGGGTGTTATGTTTCGCCGCCAATCACTTAACACTTGACACCACACACTCACGTAATTCAAGGCTAAACGAAAACGCTAATCTTTGTGCGATGCAATACACATCCTTTATTTCGTCTTTGGATAACCGAATAACAATGGACATTTTTTTATGGTAATATCGTTGTTGCTGATGCCTCATTCAAGGTGACGCGACGCGCCTATGAATCCAATTAATGAAGATAACACGACTTTTGCAATACCACGAATATAAACTATAGTGTTGTGCGGTGAAGCGACAGCTTCAAGTTGTACACTGAAAAACTGTAGTCAGTCTAGTCCGTCTCTCGTTTGTCAGCTCGAATTTAAATTTCTCCTAAAACGTAATATTTTTTCTTTGCGATATTTTCTACCATTTAGCAAATCCGGCTTGAATATAAAATAATACCTATAAAAATTGATTAAAACCGACGAAATAAGAGTTCGTCCAGTTGAATTTGGAAATAATCCCAAACGTAACATTTTGAGAGGAATCGGAAGTACTACAGCGCAGCATAAAGGGGACAACAAATAGACGCCCTCTCTGATAGTATTACTTTCCTCCGGAAAATGAAGTTACTATCACAGCCAGCACTATCACGAAGTAGCGTTGGCTTTGATGTTTTACGGTGTAAAAGCACAAGACAACGCAATATGATAAAGAATATGCTATTTTAAAAATGTAGCGTTACGAACCCGAGGTTGCAGTTAAAATTATTATGCTTCTATACATTACGTGTTTAATATATTACCGACAGGAGACACACTAAAGGATACAGTATTCGATAGCTCAATTTGACCATGCCCTATAGCTATATAGCATAGCTAATGTTGTTATCGCCATAATATGAATGAGAACGCCTCATTATAGCTTCAGCGGAACAGTCCACGGCACCTATTGTCCCGGTTGCGGTGAGCGCTGCATGCACGTTTTGTGCAGGAGCGTCTAAATGAAACGAGCTATTAAAATAAAATGAGAAAACATTTTCTTTTCATGTATGAGCGAAAAGTTTATGAAACGTGAATGCACGCATCTGTTTTTATGTTGATGTCATAATGACGTTATGTGATACAATCCAAGATAAGCGTCATGTTATGAATTATAATATACATTTCGTAAAAAAAGAAGAGAGTAGATTAGCTTTTAAATTGGATGGATAAAAGATGCAGCTTATACAACTATACTTGACGAAGGATATATTAGTCCGAATGTCTCAACGATGATATAGCTGTTTCCTCAACTGTTATATAGCGACTTATACGGACATTGTTAATGCACCCTTACTAAATCGTGAGGTCATTATGGGGGGTATCGAAAGACAAGTTATTGAAAGCATAAATGCAAGGATACTGCAATTTACGTAAGATTTAAATACTCAGGTGCTTAATTGAGTGAAAGAGCTAAAGATTTTGACAAGGCCAACATGACAATAATTGATAGCGAAACGATACTCAACTCTTGGACTTAAAATAATGATCCACTTTGCCACATGGTCCACTTTTTACACTTTTTTAATAACAGTATTTTTACTCTGTTGAATGCGGCACTAAAATAATGATGCTAGGAGTGTGTACTTTAACAACATCTTAAAGTATTTCCTGCTATTTAGTCGTGTTTAAACAAAATGAGATAAAAATTACCGGGCGCTATTAAGAGTAAAAACATCGATTGCTATGAATGTAGAGTTTCCAATAATGAGCTCTTTGAGGGGGACCTTGTTATATTGTGTTGGCAGCATAGGGATTACTCCCATTATGCTGCCCACACAATATAACTTACCGAACACAGAGTGGCAACGCGCAAGTTATACTTCGGTATCGTGAGTGAAAATAGGCTACGGTAACCGTTTCCCATCAGGTGGGCCACGTTTGTTTGACACTCTAGTTGTATAAAAAATACTTAAAGGGAGAAAACGCTACTAAGTGTCTACTGTAAAATAAAATTCTTAGAATATTTGTGGTATTGTAATGTTTTATGCCAGAGATAGGCAGATATATGCGCCTGATTTAGTAATAATAAAAAAACGTGATAAATTCAACACAATTGCGATTAAGTCACACAGTCGCGAATGAATGGAGTGCCGCACGATAGACGGTTAAAACTTCACTTGCCCTCACACAGCATGCACATAAAATTTGTGAATACAGCGACTCGATATTATTACTTATATTACTAATAAACCATACAAATATTAAGGGTTCAGTTGCAAACAAAGGACCAGCAAGCGAATATAATGAGAATAACCCCTATACCGACCTGAGGGGTCCGTTATATTGAAAATAACACGGACCTTTACTACAATAAGCCGTCAAGAACATAACGACAAAGAAAGGTCCTTCTTTTCTTTGCGCATATTATTAGCGTTTGTACTGGCTTTTTATTATGGTACCAGTTGACAAGATCAACTACCGTTTAAGGGATGGTTGAGCGATGTTTGAACAAAACGCAGGATTGCGCCGACCGTGACCTGGTTAAAAGTGGATTCAATGATTTCAATACATAGATGGCTCCCCAATTTGAGGACTGGTTCTTCAGGTGGGCCGTACTCTTTAAAAAAAACAGTTATTATATATTAAGAGAACTCAGCAGTGTCGCTTACGGGTAAAATGAAATAACTGTGAACGAATACACGGGAATTTAGTAGGGATGAAAATGTAAATTCAGGTTATACGCTTTCTCCGTTAAAAAAGATATAAAAAACCGTACTGCCTTTGGCGCGTGATTAATCACTGATTGAATTGGCGTCCATATATCTATACACACAAACTTTCACGTTGTGGATACTTTCGGGATTTCAACGTGTACGTCGTATACTAAGCAAAAAAGGTTGGCATTAAGATCTTTCAAATTACCGGTACTTTTTTTTAAATAAATAAAATACATACATATCATCACGCCAAGTCCCTAACGGGGTAGGCAGAGCGTATAGAGAGTATATATATAAAAATAAAATAGTGCAAATAAGCTAGCACTCAAGCAATAGCATCCAAGCTAAGACTGTACGCATCACAGTTTCTCTCTTGAATGGGTTTGGTTAATCAAATTTCGCTCATTCGTTCACAGAGCACGCACGCAGTTGTTTTTTTATACTAAATACTTTTTAATTTAACTGAATTTACTTTATATTTTTTCATTACGGATCTATGGCAGTAATTTTAGCTCTGTCAACTCCGTAAGCACGGACGGTTACATGTAAAAAGGCAAAGCCTTTTGACGCGTACCCGTTCTAAGGGAATGCTTATTGAATGTAAATCACTTGCATGGAAGTTGAGAGTCATAAACGTATTCGGCGTCAAAAGCCAGCGTCGTGCTCCTGCACTTCAACAGGTGTGAATAAAGTCATTAGCCTTTGAGCCGGTCCCTATTACGCCGCGTGTGTTCAGTTACATGGCCTAACTTAAAGAATTACTTTAAAAACAGAAATATATATATAATATACGTAGTCTACCTGACGCTTAATTATAAAACATCTTTACACGTGACTCAAGAACATTCAGATTAGGTGTATGTTATGTATGATGAATTGGGGTGACGTATATTGACATTAATTAAAAAGTGACGTTTATATGTGGCTTAATGATGAATTAAGCTCTAAGCTTTTTTTCTAGTACATATGCATTATTGTGATGAATTAAGAACTACATATAGGCATTTGGAATACAAAAAGTAGCGAGATAGTCCCCATCATTAAAAAAACGAAAATGTATCACTTCCAAAGGCTCTCTTTTTTAACAGTTTATACATCAAGAATTAATTTCCAATGGACATAATTATTATTCCCTTGTTCTTAAACTCTCCGCACGTGAATACCTCAACTATGTTAAAGGAACTGACTGCCCACCAAACTTAATCAAATTCCAAAGTACCATCAAAACTATCGAACTATTTGAAGTATGCTGTGTTCGCAAAACTACCGTGAGAAGCTTCGCATTCACAATGACAGCACTTCGCAAATCGAATAGAGTTCCCTAATGCCTCTCAAACTGCTATATTTTCGAGTGCTTGCCCATTCTCTTACGTCGCATATATATCTATGCAGTATTGAATTGGGATTGGTTTAATACAGCTATGAGAAAAACATTATTATTTGTGTCATTTAGGATTTTCTTGCTATATTTCGTTCGATAAATATAAACCAAGTATATGTTGATCTTTCAGCGTATATACATTCAGGGTCACCAAAGAGGTACGCTGAGATTTAACAACTACCTTTTACGATGGAAATATGTTTAAAAAACCTTAATTAAACCTTCATGGTGTGTTAAGTAAAAAAAAAAAAACAATAAAAGTATTTTCGTGCGGTTTTCACCTACGTATCACTATGAATAATGAGGAATGCTTACGTTTTGTTTGAAATATCCTGATATATGATGAAAATGTCGATAAAATTGTTCGAATAATAAATATCACGCCTAAGTTACCTCCCATTATAAAAACCCATATGAAAGGTTTCAAATAAACGTGGTGTAGCGCGGTAATGCCGTATACGACTGTTGCGAGTCTAGACACTCTAGACTAGTCTCATAAACAACGCTTGCGAATCGACGGCAGCCTGTCTGTGAAATCCAATAAAAATCACAGTTACAGGACAATACCTTTATCAGACCACAATCGGTATTAAAATGTGCAACAGAAATTGGCTCGTATTTCAAAGAGGATTAGCTCCATCTTCGTCCATCCATTCCTTTCATCCTTCAGTCCTTTTATCTTTCTCCTTATTATGTTATTATTGATTTCCAGCGAAATATATAAGCTTTCAAAAGATATCATTGGTTGAATGCATCGTGTAATGAAAAGAAATCTTATGAAGAGAAGAATATTTATGATTGCACACTGTATTCTGAAAAGGGTTATATCATATTCTGTGGGCTATTACTGCTCTCCACTGTATGTACCTTTCCGACGGCTCCTCTATGGCAATACATACAATGTCTGCATTGAGATGTTGATTTTATGAACCCCAATGAAGGGGATGGTGGCGAAAATGGGTAAAATTAAAATCCTTCCTGGTATTTCGCTCAATATAAATCTCTAAATATACTTCTTGTTCATAGCCAAAGTATATAGATAGGTCGTTGACATTTAGACCTCAAGCGAATTGGCCAGCGATCCTCGTCGCCGGTCTATTTCCTGTCAGAAGAACTAAAATTTCATTAAATATAGATTTGGTATACGGATGATAGCGTTATGATTTTGTCAGTACGATTAAAGATGTTATCGCATTAGAAAAGTTAGATTGCGTAATAGTTCAGATTTTAGTATTGTTTTATCTTTTTAGTTCAGGATATGGATATATCAATATTTTCACCAAGAGAAACAGAAACCTAAATTACTTTCGGAGTTTCGACTAATTGCTGCTCATTTGAATATATTAATCTTCAATCCCTTCTAATATTATAAATGCGAAAGTAACTCTGTCTGTCTGTAACCTTTTCACGCCTAAACTACTGAACCGATTTAAATGAAATTTGGTACAGAGATAGCCTAGAGATTGAGAAAGGACATAGGCTTTTTAATGCGAAAAAGGGTTGTAAGGGGTTGAAATAGGGGATGAAAGTTTGTATAGAAGTTTCGTCATTTTTGAAGTTAGAAGCTTGAAACTTATTTTTTTGGCTCTTGATTACATATAAATTAATATTACATTCTAAGTTTGTAAAAGTTTTACCCTTAAGGGGGTAAAATAAAAAGTTAAATGCTGCTTAATATCACTTTTCCGCGTGTACGAAGTCGAGGGCACAGCTAGTATATAATATATTGTTATTATAAAACTACATGAATGCTAAACAATATTTGAAGCAAACTAACAATACGTACAATATAAAACCAGTCAAATGTGGCCTATTCCTCAGGTGCTGCCCTATAGTTTCGAGATGTGTCCGTGATTTTGACATTAATGTTATATTTGTATTCAATTAAGACGAGAAAGTGAAACCCATTTAGGGCAATGAGAACTAACGCTTATACATCGTGTATTGGACGGATTTATTGGAGACAGTTATCAGTCTACAGATAAACATCGATATTTCACGTATCGTCGGCCGACGCATCTACTTGTGAGTCACAGCATTAGTATGTCACGCCAATACAAACATTGCATTTATCAAAACGTCCTACAACTGGACAGTTTTATTTGTATTTGTGGCTTTTTTAATAAGCTACCTCGGAAAATATTTTTTGTAGAGTTTAAAGCTGTCGTTAAAAGTAAATTAATTCAAAAGTCTTCTTATAAAACATCAGATTATTTTAATGATGGCCATGCACGGCAATGAATTGCTCCTCTTGTACAGAGATAATATATGTAACTTTAATCTTTTCTACCCCTACGTAAAAGGGATACTTGAGTTTAAGGCCATATACATAGTTATATGAGCATGCTATCTGTATATTCACGTGTACGCAAGCTCCGCTCTATACTCGCTCGAGGCACCTAAAGTGCTACTCCAATAATGATTAGACCAGCATCGCATCTTGGAAGATATTCTCGTAAGAGTAATTCTCTACGGGATAGCTCCATTGCGAATTATATTGTACACGGCCTTAACATAAGATACGAAATCACCTAACTTAATATAGTTCAGAGTAGCAATCGACGCTCTGCGACCTCCTGAATAATGGATGCAACTTATGGACGCCTAGTAAGTAAGCGCTATTATTTACTTTCTTGTAATACATTTATATTGTTCCTTGTGTTTCAACGAGTTTTTCTATGATGCGCTGAGAATGTAGCTTTGGGTTACCTTTTGGAGTTGAAGATTTAATTCTGTTAATTTAACACGAAGACGCCAGTCGTCTTCTTTTTAACTAGGCAACGCATTTTAATGCAGTATTCATTAATAGATAACGATTCAAGAGGGTATTACATAAATTAAAGAGTGTACTAACCAAAAGGACCGGAGCAGTAGTCATATAATATGAATTTAACATAATTTATGTTGAAGCCTTGGGGTACTATTGCATCTAATTATTTACATACAAAAATCGGCAAATGCGAACATAGACTCAGTCTCTGTAAAAAATCCTTATCCAGCCAAATCTCAAGGAGATTAGCTATAATATATTATACTCTTTGGTGTATAAATTATCTTGAAGTAAAAACCAAACTTGAAGAAAATAGTCGTGTAGTTGACATTCTAATACATATACATATATGTATTTCAGATTAAAAAAGTTTATCGATGCTTTCGGCTTGGCTATCTGCTTCTTTTTGCTATTTACCTTCATACGTATATTTATTCTATAAGGACCAAAGGAATTAATCCATCACACGGTGAAGGAAAACATCGAGAGGAAACCTGCATACGTCTGAGAAGAAATTCAAAGTATAGTCGTATGTATAGTCGTGCTTGAGTAACGGCGATGGACTCGCCATCTGTCACGTTGGCACCTAATATACCTCTGGCGAAAAGTGGGTGTGTGGGTACTACCTATACACCTCTGCCTACCCCTTCGGGGACCCTTGCGGGAAGGCGTGAGGATATATTATTATTATATATTAGAGGTTGCAAAAACGATAAATATTAAGAAGATAGGTACAGTGTGACATTTTATTGCAATCGCGCGATTTAGTTATGAACTTTTAAGGAAATACTCAATAAAGTCATACATTGAGTTCGTTGTAGCTCTTAGAAGTACGTGCACTTTTAGTCGTAACTATGGCACTTAATTACAGAATATCTCTTTTACACCATGAATGCTTTTAGCTCGCTTAAAATGTTGCTATGAAATTTCTTTCGTTGCAATCTACGTAAAAAGAATATTCTTCATTTTATTATTCTCTCTCCCCGCCTATCAATAAAGAGAGTAATAATGTAATAAATTCGGGCAGAGTGATAACTATTGCAAAAGTTTATAAGCACAGTTCAAAGTTGTGTCAACATCTAATGCTTGTTAAATATGAAAAATAGCACTTATCTAAACAGCGGTTTCTTCAATATCGTGGGGGTCAAGCATATATTCCCAACAATACACCCAGACCCGATACAAAGTTTCAACATTTCGTGGCTGGCCAATAACTTAACTAGCACACCAATCAGTCTGTTAGTCAAAAGTAAAGGTAAGAATAACTCTTAGCAGTCATTGTATTAGAATGACATTTGATAAGACGGTTATTCTGTTACAGGCTTATGTAACATTACACTACATTAATAAGAAAAAATAACAATCTATATAAATAAATATGTACTAATACAGGAAGGGAAACACTGAAGAATAGAAATAGATGAAGACCCAAACAACCAAGAAAAAATAAAAAACAAAGTAACAGGAACGAATGCAGTCCTCAATCCATGAACACGATTGTGACACTGTCAAATGGGACATGACACCAATAACCTCTGCTGGGCTAGCGTAACGCGGGCTCTACATTTAGTTAACGACATATAAAGTTAAAATGTTCACTAGCTGATTATGATACTACTATGATTAGGCTCAAAGGAAATAGGCTCACAACTTCATCGGAAAATACAACAGCTATCGTGAGCAATTTAATTGTTCCACTAGGTCGATAATTAGCATGAACGCCTCGCAACATGAGCTCACGATGAGCGGTGGCTACCTGCGGCTATCTGCGGTAACATTGCAGGTTGCGTTCGTATAAGACCATGTTGTGGTCATTCATTGTTAATTGGAATATAAAATCCAACTTTGTCGTTATTATATCAAGGTCTTAAACAAGCGGCGCTTCTTTTGTCAAGCGGTTTCCGCAGACTTATTAATTAGATATAGTATATATAACTTGTGCGTTACCGAGTCTTTTAATTACCAGCAAGATAATATACCTTACTCTTTCTTGAGGACCTCGAGTCAACAAATGTGGAGCCCGTTTATTAGCTGTATCCCATAGTCCCGTGTGACTCACCCGAATGGTAGCGGCTCTCGTTGCGTGTGAGCCTGCGGTTGGTCCTTCCAGGAGGCGACCGGAGCGCCGCGGCCCTCACTGCGACCCGACAAAACCACACGTACGTCACACACACTCTCGCACGTCCACAGACACATAACAACTCAACTCTATGCTTCCAATTCTCAGTTTGGAATCGAACGATGTCTAACTTTAATTCCAAATGCTTTTGACATAAGACGTCATCTTGATATAAATTACAATTAAATTCTAATTCGCGAACAAATACAATAGGAAGATGGAAAAAGTAAGTTTAAGTTTCGATTCCAAACTCGTTTCAAATTTTAAACACCATATAAGTTTAATTAAACACAAGATCAATTCAATATAATTGTATAATTGTATGGAATATACTAGACTCATTATGATTATATGGTGTTTAAAAATAACAGAAGATTTTAGTTAATATCTTTTAATCCATGTTCAAATTGATTGTAATTTTACTACAATTTCCTTAAATATTAAACATAAAACCCCTAGAAAAGTACGACATTATGGCATATTAATATAACACACAGCTACAACCACAATTTGACCACAAGCCGGGCACTGACTAAACTTGAATATTTTATGTTTGTATTTTAAATTGATACATTGTATTAGTGTGTAGCAGAAACTACTGTACATGTTTATAAAATGGTTATTTACACAGCGCAAGAATGTATGAATCACGGGAGCACGGCACTCGTCGACCGGACCCGCCTCTTGTTCAGCTCAGACGAAGCAGGGCCGTACGTGCGTACATATTTATGTAAGTAACAATATGACAGAACGAAAAGTAAACATTTTTCTGCAGTTTGATTATTCAAACAAAACAATCGCTGATCGATGCGAGTACTCGATAATGTTAGACAATACAAAAAAAATCGTTATGGTATTCCAGATAAAATACCGGCCGCTCAACAAAAAAAGAAATATCTTTTTTTGACGCTCTTATTTTTTTTCACGCATCGGCATGCTGTCAGTTGCGAATATCAAACTGATTATAGATTGTGTACATTGAAAAAAAATATTAATGTATTGAAATGGAAAAAAGCCCGATAACGCAGTTAGAGATAAAAGTGGAGGTGGACGCTATAATCAATGATCACCTCAGAAACTCTACTTCGGTGCTGCACGACATATTTCATGAAGCGGAAGAAGAGTCGCCCGCCCACGGGCACGCGTGTCCACACTGCGGCAAGATCTACAAGACATCGAGCACTCTGTATAGTCACTGCCTGCTCAAGCATCCGACCAATCAAGAAACCACCCATTGTGCGGCTTGCGATAAGACCTACTCATCATTGTTGAGCTATCAGAAGCACGTGCACTACATGCACAGGTTTGACTACAAGTGTAAGACATGTTACAAGGCGTTCGCTTCGGCTAAGATACTTGGCGAACATGGTGAAACGTGCCACAAAGAGGAGAGCCCTTGCCCTGCTTGCGGGAAGGTGTACGATTCAGAGCTGGCGCTGCGCAACCACATGAAGTACAAGCATCCCGAAGAGAAGGAGCACGCTTGCGATCTTTGCTTTCGGACCTTCTCGACGTTTCGCAGGCTTGTGAACCACAAGGCGGCCGTGCACCCCTTAGGGGCGACCAGCTGCGACTGGTGCAAAAGGACCTTCAACTCTGTGCGAGCTCTTCAGAGTCACACCTTATACAAGCACACGGAGGACAGTGCCAAATGCGTGCACTGCTACAAAGTGTTCGCCAAGAAAATCAGCCTCGAGAGACATCTGGCCAAGAACCACCTGTTTAAGGATCGAACGCCGAGAGCAGATAAAATTTGTGGCACGGAGTGATTTGGTTTAAATCCTATATAATAGATTAATAAATTACTAGATAATCTCAATGTTTTATTCCTTGTGTATATGATTTTTTAACACCCAGCGCTTGGAAATCGATATTTCAATAATAGTAAAGGGGTACCATGTAAGTGCCTATATATCTTATGTAGGGAGAGGAGTTAATTTCTTAAAGTACTAAAATATTTCACCACTATTTTCAAGTGACTTGCGAGTCGGTCATAAGTTGTAAATGATCGCGTTATTTTAACAAGAGTAGGAAAACCCAGAGGAACATTCATTATTACATGTAGCTTCATCAATTGGTTTGTACTGAAGCTCTGTTCGTATCGTCATAGCATGAAACCTACCCGTGGGGAGTGGTAGAGGTCACGTTAATAAATTATTATTATCCCTCCCTCCCGGCTGCGCATTATTAATGAATATATTACAGGAATAGTAAAAATTACTGAAATGGTTTGTAATATCGAATCGTCCTCGAACTTAACATTAACTAGGGTAATAAATATATCCTCGCACCTTCCCACAAGGGTGAAGGGGTAGCCAGAGATATATTTTAGTTGCCAACGTGACAGATGGCGAATCCACCGCCGTTACTCAATCACGTTAATCAAATATGGCTTCTCAAACGTATGCAGGTTTCCTCTCGATGTTTTCCTTCACCGTAAAGTCACCATCGTGGTGTGACTAATCACTGTACTTAAGTTCGGAAAAACTCATAGGTGTAGTCGGGATTCGAACTTGCGATTTTTGTGTCGCTGGCAACTACTCGAACCACTCGGCCACCACGGCTTTTAACTAAGGTAAGGTAAACATTATATTATTATCCGCTGGCGCATAGTGAACATGCACACACTAAATATCAATATACATTTCCTAGTGTAATTTAATAAAACGCGGTAACCGAAATTTCTACAGGATATCGGTGGTAATGTAGTCGATAACTCGCTTTGTCAGTGCAACGTTGAGCTCTAGAGTGGACTAATGGAATCGCAGGGAGGTATAATCAATTCAGACAGAGGCAGTGCACATATCGCAATCCGGGGAGGATTGCGCTCGCCTTGTAATCGAATGATCCTCGGGCATTGTCAATAGGATCTGCAAGCAAACCTGTTTTTTTTTACTGCTGAATTCCGGTTATTATACCTACCTATGCCAACCTGTACTGCGCCCAGAGACCTGGACCTGGACCTGTACGAACGTATGTCATTGGATTACATGCGACGACTACTAGCCCGATATCATAAGTCTGATACTTGTTTAATATTACTTCTTACGACGCAAATTACTACTTATACAATATCATCATTTCCATATGAATAAACTTTATGAGTATATAATGTGAATATAATGAGAATATATATATCTTCACGGCATTCTCATAGGATCCCCGAAGGAGTTGGCAGAAGTGTAGCAACATCTTCGTTTAAAATTCTTCACTTTTCTTTACATACATAGTTTATTCGGGAGTAACATGGACAATTTGCATAAACAAAATATATATTTAATCTATATCCATTACATATTTTTTGTGTCCATTCAACTTCTCCTAAACAGCTGGACCGATTTTAATGTTTTTTGTGTGTTCAACTAGATTCTAGAAGGGTTTAGATTCACAATTCACAAGCGAAGCTGGGCAGGACAGCAATATGTATATAAAATACAAAACATGTTTCTACCTATGTCCTTTATATATTTTGAAACTAAGCAATCGATGTTTCGTAAACCGGTTTCATTTGAAAGGGAATAATGCGTAGACAGTTTATGACCTCTAAAACAATAGGTGAATGTATTTATTTATTTACGTAGAACACGCGTAGCGTAGAACACGGCTGTTATACGCTCGGGCCTCGTCTAATGTTTTTAAACCAATTTTTTAAGTATATCTATCATTAATATCACAAAATCTTTATATATTCTAAATAAACCTCAACCTGTCGCAAGACGTGCTTATTCCCTTGTCGCGGCCGGCCGTTAATGATACAGACGGCTTTTCTATATACAACTTGCGATGACAACACAATTGCAACAATCGAGCGTGCATTGTGCAATCAGTGGCGGGTCGATCACCGGATCCTATTTATGGAGCCTTTTAAAAATTTATTCTTGCCGAGCAAGGAGGGTTAACGTACGCTCGCATCCCTATAAACATTGGAGGTTTCACTAATTATTTAACTGTTAACTCAACGACTGTAGTATCCCACAACGAAAACATTTCTAAATATAGACAATAGGAATATTGTATTGTTTCTTTGTACAGATATTGTTAATATCTGTACAAAGAAACAATTTGATAAACAGTAATGATTTTCAGCAACACGAACAATGGAGATAAAATTGCGGAATGAACATTTTAACGTTATTGAAAAAGCTACTGTAGGGCTGCCAACTGTACTTCTTATCAGAAAAATCGAAACACTTTGCTAGTTTATGTTTTGTAAGGATTTTGTCAGAAAAAAAAATTATTGTTTTGGTTATTATAGTTTAGGTATTATAGTTATTGGAATATATGTCAAATATTTAAATATTTAAAAGTGAATAATATGAGGTTTTCAAATCCTAATATTAATGCTCTAAATTCAAATTAAATTTCCATAGGATTCATATTTTGTTTAACAGGTAATTTTTAACCAGTATGTATAGAAGGAAATTGATAAAACAACAAACGTAGATATACAAAAAAAAGGAGAGAACTGGCGTTGTACTCTCTCTACCTACCCCTCTAGGGACTCGGTGTGATGATGTGTATGTAATGTATGTAATGGAATATTAGAAATGCAATATTAGGTACAGATACACCATACTGCAAGAGCAACTAAGGCTTATCCCCGCCAGCAAACTTGCTCCAACAAACTTACTTGTCTGGTGCGAAGTTTATAAATACCTTGCACTTAAACTGGTGCAGAATAGTGGTAGGACCACTCAACTGTATTGGAAACTCAAGAATTAATGAACTTAGCAGTTTGTGTCTGTAAGTAAGCCATGAGACGTTTCACAGAATCGATCAATATTTGATATATATATTCCACTTTTGAATAAGGTAGTGATCGATGTATCAAACTTTTTTATACAACGAAAATGTGAAAGGTGCAATGCCGTAGGTAGTAAGTAAATACCAGGGATATCACTCGCACGTGGCCAGCCTGCAACTCTTTTGCTACTCTTTGATTGAGGCATCAGACAAATAGTTCTCTTCTATGAGCCACTCATCGCAAGGAATATAGCAGTATACTTAGATGCGTTGAATTTCCGATTCATCTTTTTAGACTAGAAGCCCAATAGTATTTTTTTATGTTCGTATATCCTGCCTGTCTTTATATTTATGCCGGCATCAATAAAACATTACTGCATGGAATTGAATGCCGTTTTCGCCGATATCTAGAGGTCTAACTTACAACATTGGTTCCACATTAGCTGCGAATATTTTAGCCGATAGGAGACGCTACTATCGGATCCCAGGTTATAATTCTTACACCGAAGAGAAGCCGGGCGCTAAATAGCAAATATTGTGCGTCTCGGCTCTGGATTCGTACGTAATGTAAGAATATCACCGTAATAAGAATTGGTGACTGGCTATGAATCACAATGCAGAGAGCAATGCTTACTCAGAGAGTCAATAAAATTATTAGTGAAACGGGAGACCTATAAATAGCCTTTAGTCAGCATCATATTATGACTTGCTTTTGATCAAAATAATGTAGTTAATTTAACTTTTATGTGGTGACAATTAATATAAAGGGAATGGCAAAAATATCGAATCAAATTAAACGTAAAAGGATCCCGAGGAAGACTTCATTAATATCACATAAATTAAAATTACCGTTACCAGAAGAATCCTCCGTGTATAACAATATTTTTTAGGTTTCGTATATCTACATCAATATGCTACACTAAAATAGTCGTGATATTCATCTCATTCAGATCCGAAGAGAATATTTAAATACTAATTTCAAAGCAAATGCATTTTCGTTCAAGCACTTTCCCCAAAAATGCGAATATTCCAGGCAAGGCTGTAAACCCTGAAAGGCAGAGTCAGTCCAGTGACCTTTTAAGCCTGATTAGCGGGGCTGAGTATGCACAGTAGACTTCTTAAGGTGCGCAAGAATCTTGAACTATTTATTTATATAGTCCAAGCACGTATGTTGAGTTAAAACAACTTATTTTGACAAGAAAATTATAATATTTTAATTAATTTACATATGAAAAGTTTTTCTTGTAGTAAATAATAACAAATTGTTATAACCCACCAACAACAATCTCGTGCTTTAAAAATAAACGCAACGTGTTCTACAACTGCATTCATATCTATATGGTCATAACAATAATACAACAATATTATTACAGACAACGCTAAAGCAACAACAAAAATGCGATCGATCCTCTGTAATAAACAAGCATAAAAGAATTTTCCAATCCAAACACTGTTAGTTCAGCTTCGTTAACTGTGGAATTCGATGAGAGAAAGAAGAAGAAAGAAACAATCCAGCGTCTGTCAGCTAATATTTGCGGATTATATCTTAGACCTGCCAGGTAAGTAACCAATGCTCTAGCCTTCCTCTCCCAAACATTGTTAGTGCCGTCAACCGAGCGCTAACTAACGCGATATTGTTGGTTACCGGTATAATTTAATTTTACTCGTACGGGTGCCTTGACTGAGAGTTGCAATTTTAGCTGTTACATAAAGTTCCTATATACTAGACTGTCACTTCTGTAATAATTATATCTATAATCTCAGTGAAAGTTGTGTTCATAAAACTTCTCAAACTGCAAGGCGCAGGACTTAGGAACACTTTTATTATCTCCCGATCCGCCTGCTATTTTTTGGACTTACCTCACTTGTGTTCATTGAACTCTATCAACGCATTCTCAAAGTGAGAATAGTATATAAATGTGCCAAAATACTAGTTAATCTTAATGTAAACTTCACTTAACCGTTTATTCGCTGCTTCTTTAAGCGATTTACAATGCTAAAAACGTATTATTTTATCCATCTAATCATATTTATTACGCAAAGCTCTCGCGTATTAAATGTGTAGTAACATTTTACGTAAATACTGTATCAAACCACGAATATCCTGGCAGCCGACGTTCCCATGATAAAATGTGATTTAGTTTGTTACCTGCTCCTATCGCATTACGCCCCTGCGACCCGAGTCGACACCGCAAAGGCAATATTCAAGAAGCGGTCCGCGGTTCCGTATGCTTCTTCGAGATTTTTAGTTCCCATTTTTATATTACGTAAAATGTGGATCTGGATTGGAGTGGAAAGAAAAACTGGATCCGGATGTTATTTCACATCTGAACTATACATTCATTCATTGATACATTATCGCTACTGGTTATTAAAGCCAGAGTCAAATTGGACACTTTTTACAAAATGGAACATACAAATATTCTTTCCTTGAACTTGAATCAAATTGGTGGCTTTAGTTAGAGTTTCAAGCATTTACAGGTACTAAACAAAAATCTTCAGTTATTATTAGTTAGGGTATTATTTATCAAATATTTCTTTTCCATATGATCTTATATGGAAAATAAATATTATATAAAGATGTACACTGTCGCCTTTGCCGACGATTCGCCTTGCGGTACCCTTAATGCCGGTCGTCGGCTTGTGAGATGAGGTAAAATGGGCGTCATTAATGGAACTGATTAAAACTTAACTCCCTGTCATAAGAAGTTAAATTGAAACATCCGTTTAACTTTTGTCAAGATGAGGATTGAAGGTAATACTCTTAATAGTTTAACTCTTGCTGATAATTTTTTGATAAAAACGGCAACGGCAAACGGCCTGCAACGTAAAGATCGAATCCCGACAATACCAAACAGTTCCATCACATCTTATATACAGTCCTAGTATCTTTTAGTCCCGAGCTTTACGGTGAAGGAAACGTGATAGACTTTCTGTAGGTCAGGCTGGCACCTAAATGCCTAGAGGACCCCTAGTGTGTAAATAATAATGTATATGATCAAAACATGAGTGATAACAATGTATAGGTTACTAGGCAACGTCCGTGTTATCGTAACGACACAATCATCGTGTTATCAGCGTGTTAACTCCCCGCTGTGTGCATATGTCCCAGCATATATGGAACAAAATGGCTCCGATAATAAATGTAACAGCCCAATTCTAAGTAATTTAATACTCAATGTGCCGATTGGCAAATTAAACTGTCACTCATTATTGTCTTTGATGATAATAACATCTCTCAAAGTAAGTAACCTAAATCTTGGCACAGTCTTTAGTACCCATATCAGCGATAACTAAACATACCTATTATTTAAATATACGTGAATACCAATTTTGTTAGAAAGCAAACTATGACAACCAATCGACGAGACAATACAACACAAAAAAATACAATTTTCTGCGTCAGAGATCGAACCCACAAGCATTAAGACCGGAGGCGGGCCTGCTATTTACAGACTCAGTGCTCCGCGCACCGCGCACGCAGGATCAGTCTCTCTAAGGACGTTTGGTTGTATAAAAAAAATTACATGAACAAATGAATGTTACTTTAAACAGAGCTTGTGTTGATTGAGCATTTTGTCGGTACCTATTGTATATGTAGTTAAGAAAAACAAGAACTCTCAATAAAAGGTTTCAGCTCCAAGTGGCTTATTACAAATGGTAAAATTAAGACTCCATGTGATAGTTTAACGATTAAGTATCAAAGCAACACCCGTGTAGCATACTTATTACCATTGAATATACTACAGTACTGTATTCAACCCACGTAATCCCTCACAAGTATTAAGATTCATGTTCATAGCATTTGACTGCAACAGTTATTGCAGAACCAAATAACGAGATCCTTTCTTTATACTCTTTGAATTGGTAGGGTTAGCTATACAATTCATGATTTTGTATATCCTCCCATCTTGCCACAAGGGTTCTTGAAGGGATAGGCAGAGGTCTATCGCCGTTTCTGATGCACGACTACACATCCGTCATTCAATTTCTTCTCAAACGTATGCAGAAGCCTTGTTATGGGGGATATCTTGGTGTTACACTTCGCCGTAAAATGGCGTCATTATTTTTTACATTAATCATCAAGCCTACAATATTTGTGGTGCAGGCGACTCGAACCACGCAACCACCATGGCTCCATAATGTTTTATAAAATAAGGCTATCATTTTTTTTTAAGTTAAAAAGTACCTAAACTAAAAAATATAAGCTATAGTACGCCAACCCGTTAGAAGTGTAAAAACCTACTATATAACAATACTATATAACTAAACAAATAAGAACAAATTAGTGAACCTACTAATTTGTTCTTATTTGTTTGTACCTGTAAGTGTTGTTTTCATTTCAAGTGTGACAAGTTAGTGTACTTACATCAGTTAAATTAAACTTATAATTATTTACGTTATTACTGTGTTCACAAATAGTTGATTGTTATCGACCGAATCTGAACATCATACTAGCTGCTAAGTTATATTTTAATCCTTAATTGAAATATAATAAATACACGGAAACAGTTGCTTTTATAATATATATTTGTTTATATGACACTAGCTGTGCCCGCTACTTCGTCGGCGTGGACGGCTTTTTTATCTTTCGTAAAAATGTTTTTTTTTTAATAAAAAGTATCCTATGTTACTTCTAATACCTCCAAGAATATGTGTACAAAGTTTTATAGTGATCTCTTAAGTAGTTTTTACGTGAAAGCGTAACAAACAAACTTACATTCACATTTATAATATTAGTAAGAAGTAAGATAGTACATAAACTAAAACGATCGAGATTGAACTGTGACGCCTGCGTCTTACGCAGTATTTGTATGAAACCCGAGTACAACAACATTACACATTGTATAATAACATTTCAACTATGTAAATACACAGCTACAGTTTATTATGTTATGCTAACATAATAAATAAATAAACAATACTACGAGACGCATGGTAAAA
>JACCPG010008425.1:0-40736 GCA_016069955.1 Drepana arcuata | reverse complement strand
AATTTGTGTAACTTTGCAGTTATTATGATGCAATGTTGCCAAGTACCGTGTTACAAGCGCAAACAATTAGGAGGGCGATTACAGAAAATAACTGAATTAAACGTCTTGCGCAGATGTTGATGATTAAACGAATTTCCTCGAGTAATTATCTTATTTTACTTTGAACAGCGTACATGAAAAACAATTCAATTTAGCACAGAAATAAGGATGAAAAGTGGCCGTGGTGGCCGAGTGGTGCAACGCAAAGATTGCAAGTTCGAATCCCGACTGTACCGATGAGTTTTTCTGAACTTAAGTAGAATGATTCAAATCAAAAATCACACCAAACGTCGATAAAAATTGATGAAGTGAAAGAAATCTGAAAGCTGAACTGCTGCTCTCTTCTGTCTACTCTGTGAGGCCTCTGCGTATAACATGTAACACGCAGCATGTTATATAAAATTAAATTAAACTAAATCGCGAAGATAGGAATGCTCATATATAAACCTTTGCATAAAATACTTTTTAAACACTACAGCGTTATAGTCTTAAAGACTAAGATTATAAATATCCAGGCTAGCCTTAACAGTACCTAAAGTGAAGTCCTACTTTATGTTAATCGTGCCACGGGGTTAGGTTTCCTTGCAAGGAATTTACGACTACTGTCGAGGCAAACATTGCGTTTAAATATTACTTTTGTATTTCATTTATTTGAAGGAGTTTGCTAAGGTATGAGCTACCTTAGCATAGGAGCTTAGAGTAAATATACACAAACCTAGCTGCGCGGTTTATACATACATACATATCATCACGCAGAGTCCCTAACGGGGTAGGCAGAGAGTATAGAGCGCCAGTTCTCTCTTTTCTTACATACCTCTTTCGCTTCGTCCACATTCATCAGTCAGAGACTGTTGAATGTGCGGTTTATCTCACGTTAAATTACATATAAGTGCGAGTTTTTTTTCACAGACATTTCCTATTTACACCGAGACATTTCCTAGGTGTCAATCCAGCTAATAACCTATCACGGTGCAAAATTTCATCAAAATTAGATACTCGGCCTGATGATATGTATGTTTGTATGTACATATTATTATTTTGGGAAACATTACTTTTGAGAATGATGTCACAAAAGCCGCTGCAGGTGTCAGCCTTTATTCTAAACATGCTAATGTTTTGTTGACTTCCTGACTAGAAGATTACCTCTTTTTTGGAATTTGTGGAAACCACGGAACAGGTAATGTCGCAGGCATATGGGCAGCAATTCATCGATATGTGATTCGTCTACTATGCCAATGGCCGATTGGAGATCTAACAACACATTTACGTCGTCGATTTGACAGGACCCTTTTCTGGCCTGATTTATGGCGAATCGCGAGCATCTACTTGGAGAAAGGTGAAGCAGGTAAATTGTGCTGTCAGCCAGCTTAATACAAAAATCCATATGTTTAGCCGTTGTGATCGAAGGGTTCGAGTAGTCTCCTGCAACAAAAACATTACAAGTTCGAATCCCGACCAATGAGTTTTCTAACTTAAGTATAGTGATGGTGTGGTTAACCACAAGATCAGCGGTGAAAAAAGGATCGCGAGGAAATCGCATACGTTGGAGATAGAAATTCAAAGACGTATATGTAGCTGAGAAACGGCGATGGAATCTGCCATCTATCACGCTGGCACCTTAATATTACTCCAGCGACCAGTAGGTGTTGCATCTCTGCCTATCCGTTCGGGTACCATACAATTTACATATTAACACTCGCAAAATCTTTATTACAAGCATATCACACCGAGTTCCTCACGTAGTAGGCAGATAGAGTAGAGCGCTAGTACTCTCTAGACTAATAGACCTCTTTCGAAATATTTGGATGAATGAATCCAAATATTTATAACTTGTCTTAAATATTATATTAGGAATGTCTTCAGCATTTCAGTAATGCCTATTGTTCACAATGTCAATTCTATTACGAGGTAATGACGTCACTAAGTGACGTCACCGCTGCACTAAGATTCTACCGCAAGAGTGGCTACTAGTGACATACTGCGAGAGGTGCTGTACTTTAAAATAGCTTACCAAATTATTATATTAAAATTATAAATATATATACTGCAACACAAAGCTTGCAAGTTCGAATACCGACTGTACTAATGAGTTTTCTGATTTAGATACAGTGTCAGACCACGAGATTTACGGTGAAGGAAAGCATCGAGAGGATCTGCATACGCTTGGGAAGCAATTCATTGGTGTATGAATAGTCGTGCTTGAGTAACGGTGATGGACTCACCATGTCGCGTTAGCACTTTAACGTTCTAAGCGATATACTCCTATCACTTCGGTGTGGTGTACCACAACCTTTTAACCACAGACTACGGCACGGAGTGCACTCAGCGATAATAACCGGTCTTCACCTGTCGCTCCTGTTCCTGGCTACTGGTAATTTATACAATATAAATTGTTTGAGTGTCTGGAAGAAGAGACAGAGGAAGGCCACGTTCCAACTACCAAGATCAAATCGTACACTCGAGGATTCCCATCCTTCCCATTCAGGTAACCTATTCAAACCTGCGAGCATGTATGAAGAGACTGATAAATATGGATGAAGCGAAAAAAGTCTAGAGGGAACTGGTATCCTACTCTCTCTTTCTCCCCCGCCATGGACTCGGCGTGATGACGAAACATCGAGGGGAAACCTGCATACGTTTGAGAAGAAATGATGTCCGGATGTGTAGTAGTGCTAGAGTAACGGCGACTCGAAATCTATCTGCTATGTTAGCTTCTAAAATGTATCTCCGTAAGTGGGTGTGTCGGTACTACTTACATACCTCTGCCTACCCCTTCGAGGACCCTTGTTGGAAGGTCTGAAGATATAAAGAAAATAAGATAACATAAACGTCGTAGTAAGTATATATATCAAAAGAAAATAACGAGCACATAATACCTACATCCTTATATATTTAGAAAAGTAGCGAAATGTCTAGACACATATTGCCAATGTAAATGTATTCTGGTCACGTGCCTCTAATGCACAGTCGGGACCGAACCCGGTTCCTTTCATTGAATTGTGCTTTGCGAGGACGGCTACATTGTAGGAACATTACTACTTCATGTCCTCTCTGAGATCTCTCTGCGGACTGAGACGTGCTTGCCTACGCTACTCCCCGATACTTAAGTACTAATGTACAGCATTAGTACTTAAGTAACACATAATAATATTGTTATTGTATACCATCATCATTATCATCACGCCGAGTCCGAGTATACCAAATGATTTGAAAAGAGTAACCATGGTGTTTCTTACCGGTTCTTCTCCATGGTAACGACCAACCCGAACCGAGCACCTTTTTCGACCCACCAAGTGCCCATCTAGGCCTATGTGAAACAAAATATTTGGAATTTTATCGTATAAATAGATACCAAATTGATAACTTCGTTCTCAGCTAAAAATTAGTTTTATTCAGAATTAGTCACACCACGAGCATTTTGGTAAAGACAAACATCGATAGGAAACCTGAATACGTTTGAGAAAATAATTATGATCGTACTTTAGAAACGTTGATGTCCTCGCGATTTTCACGTTGACACCTAAAATATGTCTTCCGCGAAAAGAACCCTTCTGCCTACCCAACTGCAGAACCTTTTGGGAAGACTTATAATACTCAAAGCCGCCCTAGAACCTAAAGTTCAACACTATACTATTACTCATTTACAAATAGAATAACTCTTCCATGATCATGTATGAACAGACTGATGAATGTGGAAGCGAAAGAGTTATGCAAGACTAGAGCGGACTGGCGCTCTATTCTCTCTGCCTACCCCGGCCCCAACCCTGGACCCGGCGTGATGATATAATATGTATATGTATGTATGTATTGATACATTAATTTATTGTAAGCGGGGTAAAGAACTCATAATTTGAATACTAGCAGGAAGACTATTGTTCAGCTTTATGGTTCTTACAACTCACTTTATTGTTACGATGAAAGGTTTACTAGCTGTAATTAAAGCCGAGAATAAATTAAATTACACGCTCCTTTCAATATTATATAAATAAGTCTGACTTTGAAGCTGTAGTCGAGCGGTTTGAGTAGTCGTCTCTTAAATCTAGACTGCAGGTTGTAACCGGTGGTCGAAATAATAATTGCAATCACGTAATAAAATTTGCACTGTTGTTATAATAATAATAATATATCCTCACGTCTTCCCACTAGGATCCCACCAACTTTCCGTCAGAGATATATTTTAGGTGCCAACGGTTAGGTTAGTCGGTGGTACTCAAGCACGACTATACATACGCCTTTGAATTTCTTTTCAAACGTATGCAGGTTTCCTCTCTATGTTTTCTTTCACCCAAAAAGCTCGTGGCGGACTAATCACTGTATTAACTGTACTCGGAGTTCAGCAAAATTCATTGGTTCAGTCGGGATTTGAACTAGCAGTATTAGTGTTGCAGGCAACTAATCGAATCACTCGGCCACCGCGGCTCAAATAATACTCATAAAAGAAAATTGGTTATTGTCGGTATTGCTAGATCAGTAAAATATTCAAATCCTTTTCTTATAGAATGCTCCAAATTCCTAAACAGAAGCTATTTTCTGGCGCATTGTTAGATTTTATTGATGTTAACAATTAAATATTGTGAAAGAAGCACTAAAATGTATTAGTGTCAAAGTGTTTCAGTGTTGCCTAACGCAAGGAAGACGAGTTGAAAACACAGCTTTAAACATGCAGCATTTAAATATTAAATGCATTCCAAAATAAGTACAGTTTTCAGACCTTAAAATAACCTTAGGAAGGAAGGAAACCTTATAAATAAATTACTAAAAATTGGAACGTCACAGATGGTGAGTCTCACCGTCGTATCTCTAAGGTACGACTTTATTACGTCTTAAAGTATCTTCTCAAACGTTTGCCGGTTCACTTATGCTATGGTACTTTACTATTAAGCTCGCGGTTATGAAAAATTACTATATTACTTTAATTCTTCTACACTACAAACATATCATCACATCACGCCAGTCCCTAACAGGTTAGGCAGAGAGTAGAGCGCCAGTTCTCTCTAGACCTACATACTTGTTTCGCTTCGTATGCATTCGTCAGTCTCGTTATACATGCTCTTCGGTGCTCGGCTCGGTGTTGATCGATTTGATCTTCCTTTGCCACTCCTTGCACACACTTTCGCATTGTATACCTGTTTCGTTAATCCCTCTTCGCCCATTCTTTATACATATATGTGCTTTACTATATATGTATAAAATAAGCATGTACTGTAGCTTCCAGGCGTCAGGCAGAGGAAGACACTGATGACGAGACTACTCGAAATTGCAATCGAACCTGACACAGCGAGTCTGCTGACGTTTCTCAAGCACGACTTTGATTTCATACGTCTTTGTATTTTTCTCAAACGTATGCAGGCTTCTTGTTTCCTTCACATTCACGCTCGTGGCGTGATGAATCACTATACTTAAGTTCAGAAAAACTCATTATCACAGTCGAGGTTAGAACTCGCAATCTTTGTGACTCGAACACAGCCACCATGGCCCCTTACGGCTAATTATTTTAATCCAAAAATATTTGCCTCTTATTTGTATTTCATTGGCTTATTTAGCTCATGTCCCCTCACATTCATTTCCACTCCTTCCGCCATAGTTTGTCCTAATAACGTGCGCCAACTATAATTTATAAGTGCCGCTCCGACTCCCGATATGTAACCGTAATTAATTTACAAGCACTGCTATATAATTTATGATAACGCACGTTTCTTTGTTGTAAACGCGTCTGTTTGTTCTACGATTTACCGCTCGGATGTGGTTTGTGTTAGTTGTCAAATTCCACTGTTTCACAGTAAATTGAAAAGCTCAAGGTACCTGGTATGGTGGCCTGCTTAAAATATAAGTAAGTTTGATTTTTTGCTGGTAGAAGACATTTGTTTAATATATTATTTATTTAAGACTAGCTGTGCCCGCGACTTCGTCCGCGTAGATATTATCAAAAAAGAATTGCTTAGTTTTTAAAACAAAAGTAGTCTAAATTAATCCTTTTTACATCAACTATCTGCTAGTGAAAAACCCGTCAAAATCGGTCCAGTCGTTTCAGAGATTAGCCGGAACAAACAGACAGATAGACAAAAATTGTAAAAAAAATATTTTGGTGTTGTACCGTATATATATTCATATGTGATCAATAAGTGTTCCCTGTGTCCCTTACGTTGAATAAAATATTTTGGTTTTGATTTTGAATTTATGCATGTAGTAAAAAGCGGTTATTTCAATATGCAAACAGACACTACAATTTTATTTATATGTATGTATAAGATATTTATTTATTTATTTATTTATTGCAGGAAGATTTACAGCAAGTAATACAAGTAACACATATTATGGCGTTACAGAGTGTGTGCGAGGCCTAGAGTTTCAGATATACGCACCAATAAAAAGCACATTAATTTTTTTAATACATATTTGTGTGAAAAAATATTGATACCTTAGTCTTTAGTATATAAGTCTTCACGCCTTCTCACAAGGGTTCCCAAAGGGGTAGGCAGTGGTTTGTAGGTAGTACATATCCACGTTTCGCCGGAGATATATTTTAGGTGCCAACGTGGCAGATGGCAAGTCGATCGCAGTTTCTCAAGCACAAGTATACCTTTGAATTGCTTCTCAGACGTATGTAGGTTTCCTCTCGATCTGTTTGATTCACCGTAAAGCTCGTTGTATGACTAATAACTGTACTTAAGTCGAGGGATACTCATTGGTACAGTCGGGCTGTAAAGTGGCATAGTACCATAACGTAAGACAATAGAATATGTATCCTATTTCCCTGAACTGTTTCCAGATTTCGTATTCACGGTAGGATGTAGCAAAGCGTTATACAAAGTCAGAGGCAAGCGGATTAATGAAAACGCAAGCCTTAGGGCGGAAGTGCAACCGCGCGCAATATCCGGCCGTCGCTCACAGCTGAGAATTAAACTCAGTATTAATACGGACTACTATGCATGAAAATTGCTACTTTCCACATTATTTACTAAGTTGTGGTCATGTTATTGCCCTTTGGAGGTAATGGTAGCATTTGTGTGTTTAAGATTAAGGTTTGAATTTAAAGAAATAGATAATTTCAAGAGGGGTATGGCATAGCGGTAATTCCCGGTCGAATTTGGAGCTGCCCGACTGTGGCAGGACCTCCACCTTATAGAAGTCCGTAGCCAAATTTGTAACAATTGCTTGTGTTGTGTTCCTACGCGGTGAATAAAGTTTCCAGTAATGACCTCCTCGGGGAGGGGGGAGGATTGTATTGAAACAAACGTCGTCACAGACTTCGGCTAGGTATTTAAATAATAGTTGGACTATAAAAACAAAACGTATCCATGTCTAATACATATATGTTTATGGTATTTTCTCTTTCTACCAAACAATAAAAAAAACTGCAGCTATTATATAGCTCGGTAACAAAGTACAAAGACAAAGCGTTCCCTCCACCCTTTCTAAGTACTTACGTACCCCTATATATACATTGAAACATTTAATTAACAGACCCTTTGAAATTCAACGCATTTTAGTAATGGAAATTCTACGGGGTGTGAAGGAATTCGATTCGATATGAAGTTTGCAAAAGCTAGTAAAGTAATTCTATGAAGAACTGTGGATAATATTAACATAGACGAAATAATTTAGATCCGGAGTGGCAGAGTATTTTGAATGTCGCCTGAAATTAAAAGTTTGCATCCTGGAATCCTGATTGCACAAATTGTTTTATTTATTAACTAGCTGTGCCCGCGACTTCGTCGGCGTGGACGACTTTTGATCTTTCGTAAAAATGATTTTGTTTTCAATAAATCCTAATCCTAATTTTTAATAATATCCTATGTTACTTCTAATACCTCCAAGAATATGTGTACAAAGTTTCATGATGACCGGTTAAGTAGTTTTTACGTGAATGCGTAACAAACAAACTTACATTCACATTTATAATATTAGTGAGGATATGTTTAGTATATAGTGATTAACCATGAGTTTAACGGTGAAAGAAAACATCGAGAAGAAACCTGCAAATACCGTCGGTCGAGAAGACAGGCACCAACTACGCCAACCGGCCAATAAGTTCATAGAACTATATATTTGTATACAACATCTGTATGTCTGTCATTTTATTCTCATCCTAACGTGGTTTGTTAAATTATAACGTCTATAAATCGATCGCTGTTTATATCCAAACTATGCCAGCATTCATAGACCGAATTTCTAGCGATTCATAAATATTAAAGTTAGGTATTTTAGGTGAAACAGCTAGTTAGTTATTCAGGGAGTCTCAGAAAATAGAACAGAAGGATGATATTAAATTCTAGATGTTAAACGTGTTGTGTATATATGCAACAAAACTGACAGCTCAAAGATAAAGAAATGACAACGTTACAGGGAGGAAAACTCATTGCGAATTATGGTTTTGGGGTATTTTTACTACTAAGACATCGAAAAAAAACGTTAGATTCTACATGTATAACTTTATCGTTAGGTACAATGAGGTTTTATCTATATAATACATCATTGGTTAGGTACAGCAGATTTTAATGTGAAAAATTACTTTACGTCATTTGTCAAATTGGAATATATTTTTCTTTTATTGGTTTCCTTCCATTGTGCAACATATTTGAGCACCATATGGTTTTTCTAAAACACCTTGTATAGACAGTATTTGCGGAAATAATTTAAAAAGTAGCGTATGTTTCCTATTAACTTACATATGTAAATATTTTAATGGCATGTTTCGTGTGCGCCTACGCATCGGTGTCGTTTTGATGGCATCATTAATGTTTTTGGACAAATTCACAGTTCCGGCGGCTACAGGCTTATCTCTTTCCGGTATTAATTCAAGAAAGCTTCTTTTAAATTTTAATCGTGGGTGTTGCTTTGATATGATACATAACATTGAGATAAGTAAACTGTGCGTTGGGTTTTGGATTTCTTCTATTAATTTTTAATTTAAGCTTAGAGGAATACGACAGAACGGAACTCTCGTTCAGTTGCCTGATACAAATAAATGCAAGTTAAAATGACTTTATTCAACTTCATGGACACAGGGGACGCTTATTGGATGTCACATTTTTAATATAAATAAGCCGTAGTGGCCGAGTGGTTCAAGTAGTTGCCTGCGACACAAGATCAACTTCACTTGTAACACCAGGGGTACATCACGCGCGTTGCCATGCTAGAAGGAGTCTTCCCGCGCCCTTCTTGAAAACTGTATGTTGTACTCTCTAGGGATAACATTAGCGTGGAGTTCATTCTTCAGTCCGAGCGTTCGTGGAAGGAAACCCCTTTGGAACTGGCATCACCGTACTAGATCATCCATCCTCCTTGGTTTTATATTTAAGTAATAAATAAAATAATAATATAAGTAATTGCCGCTAGCATAGCGAGTGTTCTGTTCATAACACCACGTGATTGATACTCGTTGTATGATACTGCAAACGTGAGTAATGAGAGCGTCTTAATGAAGTAAATATAAATATTGCTCAGAGAACGTGGCAGAATAAACATCACGGGCCGCACTTAATCCAGCTTTCCTGCTCGTTTGCGTGTCAACCAAACAGTCCTGGAATGTGACTTAAATACGCCCTGTTTAACGGGAATTCGCAGTTTTTTTGCAGTACTATCATTGATGTATTATACTTGATGTTTAAGGATGTGTGTGTAGTTGTCGTGTGTGTGTGTGTGGGTGTAAGCATGTGAGTGTAGAAAGTTCTCTGATGTGTGTGTGGGTTTGAGAGTGTATGTTAGAGGACTCACACTCTGCTACCTCTGGCCTCGTGAGGGATTCGGCGTGATGATGATGAGGATCCTCGTGGCAAGATAAAGTTGTAGGTATATTGAAATCAATCCCAATATATATAAATAGTAAATAAATAAATACCTTAATACAATTCCACGCAAATTGACATAGACCCAAATTAAGCTTGTGTTATGGTAACTAGTCAATGTTTCTTTTACTTATATATGTAGATAGGTATATACATACATACGACATCCAAGGCTAAGGTACAAATACGCGTGTTCATCACAAATATCTGCCCTCAGCGGGACTCGAACCCACGGCCACAAGTTTCACAGTTAGGAGCTCTAACCACAAGACTAGACCGTCAAAGGAATATAAAAGGAAAGCTTTCTGTTAAAATAATGTTTTTTATTAAATTAATTTGTGGATTTTAATATCTGAAATAAATAAATAATACAGTAAAATCTAAATAATACATATTCCGTTACAATGCGCACAAACTGAACCGATCCATAGACAAGACAATGGAACTATAATCCCAAGACACCTACTACACAAAGCTAACGAGACTCATCAAGTATCAAGACTCTTCAACTTACGCGTATCATTCGCGAAGCACCAATTTCTTAGATGCTGGCCGACAGATCTGCCAACAGATATTATCTCTATTCTTACCTTATCACGTTGCAGTAAGGCCTATATTAAGACAACGCGGTAGCACGTATAAATTGGTGAATTCGAGCGCCTGTCAAAATCAAAGACATTTCGAGTGTGCTCGACTGGATGACCCGGCAGGAATTTGTGGTATTGAATCAAATATATGTACATGTACCGAGTTTAAGGTACAATTGCCAATTCCATTAATAATGGCCATTGTGACATACACATTTCTCCACCCGACGACAACACGACACGACATTAATCATCACGCCAAGTCCCTAACGGGGTAGGCAGAGAGTATAGAGCGCCAGTTCTCTCTAGACTTACATACCTCTTTCGCTTCGTCCACATTCATTAGTCTCTTCATACATGCTCGTCGGTTTTTGAGTACTCTTAACGTTCCTGTTCTTGAGCGTCCGATCGATTTGATCCAGGTAGTTGGAACGTGGCCTTCCTCTGACTCTTCATGCACACACTTTTGCTCTTTATATCTGTTTCGTCAATCTGTCTTCACTCATCCATTCTGTGTCCAAACCAACGTAACATGCCTTTCTTCATCTTTACAATCACGCCTCATTCACGCCACGATATTATGATATTTATATATATATATTTATCCTCACGCTTTCCTGTAAGGGTCCCCGAAGGGGTAGACAGAGGTGTATAGGAAGTAACCATACACCCACTTTCCGCCAGAGATATATTTTAGGTGCCACCGTGACAGATGGCGAGTCCATCGCCGTTACTCAAGTACGACTATACATACGCCTTTGAATGTCTTCTCAGACGTATGCAGAGACATACGCTCGAGAAGAAATTCAATGGCGTAGGTATAGTTGCTTGAATAACGGCGACGGACTCGCGATTTGTCACGTTAGCACCTAAAATATGTCTGGCAGAAAGTGGGTGTGTGGTTACTTCCTACACACCACTGCCTAATCCTTCGGGGACCCCTTGTAGGAAGGCGTGAGGATATATAATAGTAATTAGTATAAGTTCACTCATATAATAAATACATAGTAGCTTTTTATTCGATACGTACTTTATGCTAGACGCATAAACCTATTTATTCTGTAGCTCAGGTGTGTACATCACCTTAACATTTTCATTTAACGATGTAGCGTTTACAGACAGAGCCGCAGGCATATGGAAAGCTTAAACTTCGCAATTTGGCCATTAGTTTTGCAATATTGAGGTAAAATCAACTCTATACCATTATCTTAAAGGGCAAAGTTGTCTGTCAGGGTAATGTGAGGGGTATCTATACTATGAGGAATGTTGTGACCACTTGTTTTTGTTGGAAAACAAACAGATAGGGTGATTGAAGGGGTTAATAATACATCGGCTATAGATAAACACCAGACAGGATAGTGATAAAGTTATCTTGGCCCACTGATAACGCAATAACATTATTATACAATGCTCTTGCGGTGAGTAATATTTGTAGAAAGCAAAATAACACTAAGCCGTAGTGGCCGAGTGCTTCAAGTAGTCGACTACAACAAAAATATTGCAAATTCGAACCAATGAGCTTTTCTGCACATTAGTACAGTGATAAGCCATACTACGAGCTTTTCGACTAAGGAAAACATTGAGAGGTAACCTGCATACGTTTGCGAAGACATTCAGACGTGTGTGTAGTCGTGCTTGACATTACACTTGACACTTTTAAATACGGGGAGAAAAGATGTTGTTGCTCATTTGATTAGCCCTTTGGGGACCCTTGTGGGGAGCTGTGAAGTATTATATTATTATGCAACTGTACATGACATATAACATTACTCCTGTTTAGTTGTGTTTTATGCGGAGTAGAGCTTCCAGGAATGTAACAGGAAGAACTGTACTAGCGGTAAAGAGACCTGATGCTGCTAATACAACGTACCCCACAAGCACGAGTGTAACTAAATTATTGTACGTATCTTTAGGCTACATATTAACATCGGCCAAATCGTATGGTTATTTGATATATACGAAGCGAAAGAGGTATGTAAGTCTAGAGAGAACTGGCGCTCTATTCTCTCTACCTACCCCGTTAAGGACTCGGCGTGATGATGCTTATGTATGTAAATACGAAACAATGCAACTTTGTTATATTAAGCCCCATACAATCTTATAATCTCCCCCACGGGACAGGCTCTGCGTAGTGTGTTACTAATTTGTATTGAATAAAGTTTATTCACTTATAATTATTATATTAGTGGTAAAAACGTTTTAAAACAAACTGCAGCCGGTATCTGGCTACTTGGCTGGGAGCCAAGTGTGATGGGGAAAACACCTCGCTGCTAATAGCCAATTACCACGGGAGTAGGTGTTACTAACATCCGATGATAGCTGCGTTACAGTCATCAAGATATTAATAACTATTTCTTATCTTGAAGAGGACAACGGGATCTCCCGTTCGACCTTTAAATAACGGAAGACTTCAGATAGAATAGTATGTTCTCGGACACTACTGTATGCGTGTTGCGACTAAATGCTTACTTACTATTGTAAATACGTCAAGGGGTCGTAAACCCGGTGCTCCTGATGATAAGCGGTTACAGCCGTACTGACTTGACATGCCTATAAAAAATATTAATGAAGGCACTAATAAATGTGAACGTGGTGTGACTAATTATACTTAAGTTCAGACAAACTCATTGGTACAGTCGGGATCCAAACTTGCGATTTTTGAGTCGCAGGCAACCAATCGGCCTACACGGTGTTTTATAATATTGAATATAGTTATTTATTTATTATAGTCCTAGGTTCTCTAATATGCTTGAGTGCCTAGAGGGGAGTCATTAGCGCTTACGTTGTATTCATTACAGGCGAGTGCAGACAGACGGACGGAAATCTTCATAATTATCGTGTTGTGTGTATGCGGGGGCGGAGACAGGGGGCCTGAATGAAGGCGACATCTTTAGGTGTTGTCACTCTAGCGTGGGTGTGTGCTTGTAGCGCTAATTACCTCATATCACAATAATAACAACAGGTTAGTTTGTACGGATGCTTGAACACAGAGATTTCAAGTTGGAATTACGAACGTAGCAAGTTTTTCTGTATTCGGCAAAGGAAAACAACTAGAGGAAACCTGCATACCTTTGGGAATACAACTATAGACGTATGTATTTACCATTTGTCACGTTGGCTAAATATAACAAGAGGATGTACTATCACGCACCCCTTTGAGGGGCCTTATTGCCGTGGTCCCTTGATTTACATAGACGCTCAACGCTGCAGACCCTATAGAAATCATTCCCTTGAACAACTCTATGCTCTTCTAGGGAAAACTTCAACGAAGTTAATTCCACAGCATGAGCGTTTGAGTGAAACCGTAGGGCATACTTAGTGATCCATAAACGAAAAATAGGATGTTTCTATTTTATTAACATGCCATTAGCATGTAGCCCACAAACGGTTTACGGTCTGTAACTACCAACAACTCATCACTCGACCGTTAGTATCTAATCTTCTAAGCGTTCAATATTGAAATAATTGCTATGTAGCTCCTATAAAAGTTACTTTGTTGTCTATTAACGCTAAGCTTATTACGAACACACGTGTCCAGTCGCTGTTTCGTAGCAGCGCAGATCAAGCTTTGGGTCCAGCATCGATCGCAAAAATCACTAGTCGCATACATTTATTAGTTATAAATCATCATCTTTATATCATCACGCCGAGTCCCTAACGGGGTAGGCAGAGAGAATAGAGCGCCAGTTCTCTCTAGACTTACATACCTCTTTCGCTTCGTTCACATTCATCAGTCTCTTCATACATGCTCGTCGGTTTCGAGTACTCTTGACGTTCTCGTCCTTCAGCGTCCGATCGATTTGATGTAAAATAAATAGCTCCAAAAAAAAAATATCCTTAGCACGTTGCCTCGGGATACCGATTTGGGTCAAATATTGTATTTATAAGTAGTTAGTTACAAATGTTTTTTGTATATATTGTTAAATGATGTCATTGTAAATAAATTGGATCCTTAAATACACTGATAGCGTCTGGTCTGGCGATAGGTCTGCGTATTCAAAGTTCTTAGTATTGGCTCAAAATGAAACCATCTTCTTGAATAAGAGGAATCATGTTTTATTCAACAATTTTAATATTAAGTCATCGGAATTTTTACCATAATTTCATTTTAAAAGAATTCACACACTATACACAAAAAATGCGCGCTTTCCATTCTTACTTGACCACTAGGGAATGGTTATTGCTAGAGTGGTATCACATTTAATGCTATACATGGTGTTATATGATCGATCAATAACGATTTATCATAAAGGACCTTGATAGCAATACTTCCCTGGAATTGAGGATTGCAGCTTCAAATCTCAATCTGTGCTGACAATGATTAGTCACACAACGTGCTTTAAAACTTACGTAAACTATTTTTTTGCCGGCCGTCTGGTCTAGTGGTTAGAGGTCCTGACTGCGAAACTTGAATTTGCGGATTCGAGTCCCGCCGAGGGCAGATATTTGTGTGATGAATGCGAGTATTTGTACCTTACGATCCAAGACATGACATTACTTTCACACCCTTCTCGATGTATTTGAATTCCTCAAAAAGGCTGTAAAGCAGCATTCTTACTCCATAAATAAAATGACATTGCATATAAAATACAATTAAATTATTATTAGGCTAGACAAAACTGGCGCTTTATACTCTCTGCCTACCCCGTTAGGGACTCGGAGTGATAATATGTATGCAAATTATTATACATTAAAATTTGCACAGACAAAAAAAAAGAAGAAAAAAATTACTGTAATATTTATATTCGAACAGGTTTTAAAAATATTGATTAATGAAATTATTACTATTATGATAAATTTCTTACAATAATATCGAAAAAAGGGTGTATGGATTAAAAAGGATATATAGAAAAAATGTTATGGATTAACGTGGCCTGTGACGTTGGTACACGCTGTGTAATCAGTGTGTAGTAAGCTATGGTCGGCGAATGGTCTCGTCCAACTATAAGTAATTGTCGACTAAACGGGCCGGCTTTTTGTGGCCATTCCACTTCGCCCCATACACGTACTCTCGTCCGCACAGAGTACAGCTCAATACGAGGTTGCAAATTCGGAGACGTACATATGTATGTGAAGTTAAGTTTAATAATGATAATGCATTTATTTCAGATATTAAAACCCATAAATCAATTTAATACAATAAATTGTTTTTTTTTTGTACAAAAGAGAAATGAAATATGTCCAAATCAAAATTAAGAATAAATAAAATATTACATTACACCATACTCCAACTACACTATATAAAGGAGAACATATCTCTGTCAAAATTTAGGATACGAACTCCATACATGCATGCCTAGGTAGGGTATTTCATATATATCTTTACGCCGTCCTAATAGGGTCCCCGAAGGGGTAGGCGAAGTTTGTAACTCTATTTTCGCCGGAGATATATATTGATATGTATTGTAGTCTTTGAATTTTTCTTTAAAGGTTTCCTTCACCGTGAAGCTTGTGTTATGATTACTCACTGTATTTACATATGTCTAGAGAAAACTCATGGGTACAGTCCAGATTCGAACTTGCAATATTTGTATTGCAGGCGACTACTCGAACCACTCGGCCACCACGGCGTCATGATACTTTTATAGAAAATTGCTTCCTCGAAGCCCTCGATAGGATTGTATCCCTCTGTCCCCGAAGCATGCTCTGTGCCGGCCTGTGTAAGTCCATTGCGGGATAATGTTAGCGATTAGCAGTCATTCCTGGTGTTTTTGTCCACGAGCTACTGGCTAGATAGTATCACGCGTCTGCGCCTGCGCTTCGGCGGTAAAGCTTGCTATATTTGCTAATATTTTTTCATGTGACTGTATGTACAGTTGACCCAAATTATTAGTATCGAATAAAAATTAAACTTATTTTCCAAGTACATACTACATAGATTGGAATGAAATATAGATAAATCTGACAAACTCGTTGGTCATTAATAGATGGGAACCAAAATGTTTGTGATTCTTAAAGTGTTAATGAAATTGATTTATATTTCTTAGTTTACAAGTGTATTCATAGCAATTATTGTGAATATGTAGATAAAGCCTAGAATGGCGTATGTTACAAAATATTAAAATTATTGCTTATTACATAAAATTGTAATTTCAAAGTAAAGCCTAGCGGAGTGTACACCGAAGTTGCCATTTTCGAACCTAACTACGTTTGATTCAAGCCCCACCAACCTGGTCGGAGCGTGTGTCACTCTTATGAGTTGTGGAGTTTATTTCAGAGCCTTGTAAGGATCATTATAACTAAACATGGAGAAATGTAATCTACATGATCTTTTACGATGAGGGATAGATAAGGCGAGGTATGCTGGTAGGAATGCTCCGAGTGACTGCCACTTCGTGCGAATAGTGGTTGAGTGGGATCACTGGAAACGCTACGAACTTGTCGGGTTCATGTTTTCGATACTGCCGGTTATACATAGTGCCATCCACGAAGCCGCGCTCCACCAATTTTTGTCGCGGGGGTCGCGGGATGCGGGGAGTATGTCGCGAGTCTAATAATTGTAGTGTGCGTATGCACTCATGGGTAATCAGTATGAACCGATATTAATCAAACTTTAGTGGAAGGTTGCTCACTTACACTATAAACTATTGAGTAGACTAGTGGGGCGCGTTTTCGTGGATGGCACTATCTATAGTTGTACTAAGCGAGGAAATACTTACATGGTAAGCTATTTATATTTTGATAGAGAGGAGAGCATGGAGTTCTTTTAGGAGGATGTGAAAAGGTTTCTGCAGGGTCCGCGATCGGCGACGCATGGGTAGCTTGCGTCTATAGGTGGCGGTAACCGCTTATCATCAGGGGGCTGCGTGTTTATGTGGTAGTAGTATAAAATAGAGCCCTCCCCTAGCAGGAATTAAACCAACGACCTAGCTTCGGACCTAAGAGCTCTGATGAACTTCTGAGCTCTTTAATTGTGTAGGTACGACATGTAATGAAATATTTGTATCTCCTAACAGGAATAATTATAATTGGTATAAAGAGGAATGTCTACTAATACAATATATCAATAAAAAAAGGTTATAATTATATTGGCAAAATGAGACCTACATTTTAGCTTCCATCAGCTTTAATTATACAAACACATACGCATAGTAATTTTATATACATATAAGAGTTTTCACCACGCCCATTGAGCCGAAAATAAATATCCACATCAAACCATATTACCTCCCGACTGTGTCACAATGATGGAAGGTTTCCCAACAAGAACGATGGCCCGGGGGTAGCGCCGAGCCTACCGGAAGTGGCTAATTACCGGCCATGCCGACGTTACAGATAAAGCTATTAACTTCCGTCCACTGCTGGAGAGTAATTGAGTTATTCGTCAACGTACTTGGACCATAGATGAAAAAATGTTAACGTATATCTACTGATCATCTCATATTTTCTCCAATGCAAAGAACAGGCAGAGGAAGACCACGTAAGGATGACAACGTCGAGAGTTAAACTGGGAATCAGCGAGCATTTATGAACAGGCTGATGAATGTGGGCGAAGCGAAAGAGGTATGTAAGTCTAGAGAGAACTGGCGCTCTATACTCTCTGCCTACCTCATCAGGGACTCGGCATGATAATATGTATGAATAATTTTTGCAAATATGGCCTGACGTATTTATAAGCTATATTAAACTCGTCATTTTGGATGTGTAAAAAATGCGATAAGATATTTTCCGTCCGGTCCGTAAGAGTCCGGCGCAGTGCTTGGTTTATAAATAAATTGTAATATACCGGTTAGCTATTTAATATTGGCAAATGAGTCATTTCTCTATTTCATCAATTATATGAGTGCTCAAAGGTTGTGCATTTAGTGAGCACATACTGCAATGTCAATATTAAAGTTTGAGCCCGTTGGTTTGTACAAACGCTTACGTACTTAGTGATCGCAACGAGATAAAACGCCAAAGTGACAAGTCAAAAGAAGAGAAGAAGAGGAATACGTCACAAACATGGAACATACGATTGAGAAGATATTCAAAGTCATACGTATAAGTTGTCATTGAGTAACGGAGATGGACTCGCCATCTGTCACATTGGCACCTAGAATATATCTCTGGCAGAAAGTGGGTGTGTGGGTACTACTTATACACCTCTGCCTACCCCTTTGAGGCCCCTATAGGACGTGAAGATATTATCTATGTTGAAAGCTTAATCTTAAAACCCACCAGTACCCAGATAAAGAAACTTCTTCACAATTCGTGCTATACATATTGTCTCAAGAATGTGATAGTTGCTTGAATATGGTGATTGGGAACTTTGAAAGGAAACAAATAAAACAAGCATTCCGAGTTGACGATTTTATTACTTCATTCTCTCATAAAGATCTGCTGATAAGAATCTGAAAGATAACATTAAACTTTTAGAATCTAGCTAAGTTTTCTTCTTTACTCTTAATTTAATTTGAATTGCCAGTGTATAAACTCCTTATTTAGCATTATCTATGATGACTGCACGCTTGCTTGCACTATGACATGACAAAATGTCAGTCAGATAGAAATATTTAAGGATTGTAAAAATAATTAAAGCTATAGCTTTTAATGTTGTTTCTCTTAACAGGTATTTATTGATTGTAATTAGTACTTAAGTAATATATAGAATATGATAATGTAGAAATAAGTTTATTTTTATAAAAAATAAACTGCTCTTTACAGAGCAACAACTTTGGTTTTTTGTTTCAATAAACAATATATTAAATAATATAATATATCCTCACGCCTTCCCACAAGGGTCCCCGAAGGGGTAGGCAGAGGTGTACAGGTAATACCCACACACCCACTTTCCGCCAGAGGTATATTAGGTGCCAACGTGACAGATGGCGAGTCCATCGCCGTTACTCAAGCACGACTATACATACGCCTTTGAATTTCTTCTCAGACGTATGCAGGTTTCCTCTCGATGTTTTCCTTCACCGTAAAGCTCGTGGTGTGACTAATCACTGTAAGTTCAGAAAAAACTCATTGGTACAGTCGGGATTCGAACTTGCGACCTTTGCGTCGCAGGCAACTGCTCGGCCACCACGGCTTTATTATATATAACAATATATTATATATATTTGTGTCAAGTTTTGATGTAGCCTTCCGAGAGCCTCTTTGGATGTTGGACAAGGCTAATTGCCATCATTATACATTATTATTATTATAAAGATAATATCAATGACCACTTGCACAATTAATAAATAATGCATTAAATAAATCTGTTCAGATTTATGTATTAATTAATATAATGTACAAAGATCTCGATAAATAAAGTCGGTAACATAAATAACGAATTATACCGTGTTTGAGATAGTCTCGCAATCAGAGCAGTGTTTACATTGCGTTCAGTTATTATTCAAGTTGGGAAATAATAATTATTTTAGAAGCAATGTCGGTTGAGCAAAGATTGCAAGTTCGAATCCCGACTTTACCAATGGGTTTTCTGAACAGTGCAGTGACCAGTCACACCACGAGCTTTACGATGAAGGAAAACATCGATAGGAAACCTGCATACGTCTGAGAAGAAATTCAAATACGTATGTATGTATAGAGTGTTTAATCTAACTTTAATTACTTCAGTTAAAAGTGAAAAGGGCAGAGGAACACCAAACACCCACTACTTAGATCAAAAGACCGAACACTCAAGCACCTGTTACAGAGACTCATAAATGTGTATGAAGCGAAAGAGATCTGTAAGTCTAGACGCAATAGTCTCTCTTCCTACCTATAAGGGACTTGGCTTGGTGATACGTTTGTATACATTGTATAGTTTAAAAATTAGGTACATGTTATGTGTTTAATTAGAAAGTATCCGGCGAGACCTCTTCTTTAAGCGTATCTACGCAATTTGCTTGCTGTAAATATGAAGCAGTTAATTCACTTAAATTTAAAGTTAAACATATTGCTATAAAAAATAATTACAGTGTACTATACATATATAAGACTAACGGATCACAAATTTAGCTCATAAAAAACGTGCATGCGGCATAGAGCAACCCAGCCAACAACTCGTTGATGTTTAATGAACCGCACAAAACGTTTACATTCGCTATACATGTAATCAAATACTTGAGATAAAATTATCAGCGGTCAAAAGCTAGCCAATCGCTCACTATGCTATCACGGGCACAACGATTCGATGTACACGTAACAAAGGAATAGCATGCTTTATAGAATAGGTACTCGACTGTCACAACAGATAACGATTGCAATAAACTTTAATGGTTTTAATGTACAATTGTCAATAAAAAATCCCGTTTAATTTGCATGAAAACTTTCACTAATAAGTGGAGATGTGTGCGGGGAGCTTGTCGTGCAAGCTCTGTACTCTTGGCGCCCGCCCCGCCAGTTAGCCGGCGGCTTCCGACCGGAGCGTACGTGTGGAGTTGAGTATGCCCGCCCGCGTCGTGGCCTTCCTCGCCGCCGCGGCCCTCGCGCTCGCCTCGCCGCCCGACCCCTGTTACGAGGATGGTCGCCCGCGCCGATGTATCCCAGACTTTGTGAACGCCGCTTTCGGCGCCCCTGTGCTCGCCTCCTCCACCTGCGGCCGGAGAGGGCCTGAGACGCTCTGCGACCCTTCAGCCGACGGCCCCCCCGACGCAGCCTGCAGAGTGTGCGACGCCGCTCGCTCAGACCGCCGACACCCTCCTGCCCATCTCACCGACCTCAACAACCCTCCAGACGTCACCTGCTGGAGATCCGCGCCTTTACCTCCGGCCTCCTTTGACTCCCCGCCCGATAACGTGTCCCTCACCCTCTCCCTCGGAAAGAAATATGAGCTCACCTACGTCAGCTTGCAGTTCTGTCCAAAGGCGGCCAGGCCCGACTCCGTCGCGATTTACAAAAGTGCCGATTATGGAGTGACCTGGCAACCCTTTCAGTTTTACTCGAGTCAATGCCGGAGAGTATATGGGAGACCGAATAAAGCTACCGTGACGCCGGCCAATGAGCAGGAGGCTAGGTGCTCGGATAGCCACAGGCTGACCGGAGAGACCGCTGGTGGCGCGAGACTAGCGTTCAGCACCTTAGAAGGTCGACCGAGCGCGGCCAACTTCGATATATCACCCGTGCTGCAGGACTGGGTGACGGCCACCGACGTGAGGGTAGTGTTTAATCGGCTGCATATGGTGGTCGAGGGTGACGAGGTGGATAGCAAGAAGCAGGCGACGCCTGGGTCCCAGCATTACGCGGTCTCGGACTTTGCGGTTGGCGGGCGATGCAAGTGCAACGGGCACGCGTCTCGGTGTGTGCCCATGAAGGATGCTGCCCCCCAGGACGCGCTGCAGCAAGGAGTGCAGCAGCTGACCTGCGAGTGCCGGCACAACACGGCCGGCAGGGACTGCGAGCGGTGCAAGCCCTTCCATTTCGACCGGCCGTGGGGGCGCGCTACGGCGCGGGATGCCAACGAATGCAAAGGTATTTGCGCTTTTTTGTATATAAACCTTTACCGTCTTGTAGATATTTCTTCAAAAACTTAATTCCAATCAAACAAAATCATCGAACGCAAGCCCCTCTTGGGAAGTCCCCGTTTTCGCTAAAGGATGTAATATTTACAAGAGAACTGAACAGTGAATGTTTTCTTATTACAAATTAGTATTTTATAAGTTAAGCGTTAGGTTACTATATTTTCAGGTAATTTTGCTCTTAGCTAGACTATTTCATGTAATACCTGAATATTTACTACTCGTATGGTGAAGTAAATATTTTTGATGCAATGTCTGTTTTGAATTAGTAAATTCAATGGAAAATAATGTTTGGTTATTCGAGAAGAAAATAAACATAACCATCTTGCCCGTCTATTATATGAAAAGTTGTGAGGAAAATCTTGAGAGCACTGTTTATTTAAAGGGTCTAAGATAATTTGTCTGTCCTTGCGTTATTACTTCTGGGAATGTTATTTATTGCTTATTTTCGTCCATCTCGGGAACCAAAACCACGGGCTGATAATATAAGAATCTCTGTATTTACGATCTAATTGGGCATGGTAAAGGAAGCATGTTTCCAGGGACAAAATTGTACATTCTGTTGTCAAGTTGTCTGAAAAGCTCAATAAATATGTTTTATTGGATAAAATTAAAAACTTTTTGATAGAAAGAGTTAAGCACAAATTGACGGAATAGTTTATAATCACAATATAACAAACCAATGTGGCCGTGGTGGCCGAGTTTTCGAGTAGTTGCCTTCGCGTAAAGATCGCAAGTTCGAATCTCGACTGTACCAATGAGTTTTTCTGAACTTAAGTACAGTGATTAGTCACACCACGAGCTTTACAGTGAAGAAAAACATCGAGAGGAAACCTGCATACGTCCGAGAAGCAATTCAAAGACGTTTGTAAAGTCGTGCTTGAGTAGCGGCGATGGACTCGCCATCTGCCACGTTGGCACTTTAAATATTTCTCCGATGGAAAGTGGGTGTATGGGTACCATCTATACACCTCTGCCTACCCTTCGGGGACTCTTGTAGGATGGCGAGCAGATACAATATATAGATACAAAAACATTTTTACGCGGCGAAACCGTGAGCGTAGCTAGTTTTATATGTAGCTCCAGTTGTACAATAATTGATTACGTTAGAGAAGTGTAAAAAGTATCATAGGGACGATAAAACTTAATGAAATGATAGCTTTATGGGTCGTAAATCAATTGCCCTAACCAGCGGTTGTAGATGACAGATGAATAAGTAGCATTCTTTAAATAGATATTTTGAAATAGAGGGACTCGTGTTAAAAAACCCAATGCGTCTTCTGTTTCATTACATTCAGTTCCATCTGGTCCTAACTTACCTTTAGCCAGTCTTTATCTTATACTAGCTGTGCCCGCGACTTCGTAGGCGTAGACAGCTTTTTTACCTTTCGTAAAAAAAAAACTTTTTTTTTCAACTAAAAGTATCCTATGTTACTTCTAATACCTCCGAGAATATGTGTACAAAGTTTTATGACAATCGGTTAAGTAGTTTTTACGTGAAAGCGTAACAAACAAACTTACATTCACATTTATAATATTAGTAAGGATTGCATACTCACAAAGTTAGGCTAAGATTTATTTTATAGCAAAGGAGCTGAATAATCTCCCCGGCTTCGAACGGGTAATAGAGCATTCTATGCCCACAAGATTTTCGGACGTAAGGTTATATTAGCTGGTTGCGTCCAATATGTAGATTAGATTTTCACGCTTCCCACAGGCATCCCGAAAGGTGTAGTACCAAACGTGATAGACTATTTGACAGATGACAAGCCGTGTAAGCATGACTATAGTAATAATAATAATAGTATATCCTCACGCCTTCCCACAAGGGTCCCCGAAGGGGTAGGCAGAGGTGTATAGGTAATACCCACACACCCACTTTCCGCCAGAGGTATATTAGGTGCCAACGTGACAGATGGCGAGTCCATCGCCGTTACTCAAGCACGACTACACGCCTTTGAATTTCTTCTCAGACATATGCAGGTTTCCTCTCGATGTTTTCCTTCACCCTAAAGCTCGTGGTGTGACTAATCACTGTACTTAAGTTCAGAAAAACTCATTGGTATATCACGACTATAGCTCTTTGAAATTCTTCTCAAGCGCATGCAGCTTTTCTTTCGATGCTTTCCTTCACCGTAAAACTCATTAGTACAGTCGGGACTCGAACATACCTAGTCTACAATTTTATAAGCTGTGTACATAACTGTTAGCTAAAATATTTGACCGCCACAATAATACAATTCCAAACCAATTTAAATTAGTAAATAGTCGTCCATATTCCTTATCCGTCCTCATAATAACCCAAATTATTCTACTCAATCTTTACAAACCCAATTACTCGACAATGTAGAGCTAACAAACTCTATGGTTAGCTGCGCTGCGCCTACGCATGCCACCTCTATGATTTGTGGCGACCGATCTCGTATTATCATAAATTTACAAACTATATTTTAAAGACGCATCAAGGTTTTTTTCCGTAATTTACTTTTATTATTCAACCATCTAGAGCAGCTTATTTAGTCATTTATGTCGATAGTTTAATTTTTAGTAACGATACCAGTCTGAATGGGTCAGATATATACGTATAAACCTGTTGTCCCTTTCTTACTCTGCAGTTATAGGATGTGAGAGTAAGACAATACATATTTATATAATATGACGTTGAATATTTTTTTTTATACAACAAGAGTGGCAAACAAGCATACGACCCACCTGATGGGAAACGGTTACCGCACCTTATTTACGCTTACGATACCGAAGTATCACTTGCGTGTTGCCACTCTGTGTTCGGAGTGTTATAGTATGTTGGCAGCATTAGCTTCCAACACATTGTAACAATCCTCCCCCCTCCCCAAGGAGCTCATTACTGGAAACCTTATTCACCACGTAGGAATACAACACAATAAATGTTATTTGGCTACGGAATTCTATAAGGTAAATATACAGTTTAACTAAACTACGATATATATGGGTGTGTGAATTATTGATGATAGGTATAAGTTAACAATATACAAGTTCTGGAGATGAGATTAAAATAAGTCTCTTTAGTAGCGAAATCTTCGATCGATAATCTTCTGCGTTATACTTAAATCTAGTTATAACCACATCTTTGCGTAAGTTTTAACGTTCTTCAATAAATTCAGCATTTTACTGCCATTCAAGATGTCTTCCCACATTCAAAAACATTTGAATTACCGCTCTAAAGGCGTGCCCGTAAAATATGCAATGAATTGTACTAAGTACATGAGACTGATGAATATAGATGGACCGAATGAGATTGTGAGTCTAGATTGAACTAGCGCTCTCTATCTACTCCGTGAGGGATTCCGCGTGCTGATATAAATGTAGATATATATTATTAAATTATATAAATCAAGTTTGTGAACTAAGTCTAGTAACTTTTCTATATTTATACAAGAGAGGTAGGACATAACGGGTTTCCCGTTCGAATTTGGAGCTGCCCGACTGGGGCAGGACCTCCACCTTATAGAAGTCCGTAGCCAAATAACACAATTTATTGTGTTGTGTTCTTAATGATCTCTTTGGGGAGGGGGAGGATTGTTATAATGTGTTGGCAGGATTAGTCCTATTATGCTGCTAACACAGTATAACTCTCCGAACATAGAGTGGCAGCGCGCAAGTGATACTTCGCTATCATTAGCGTAAATAGGCTACGCTAACTTTTTCCCATCAGGTGGACCGTATGGTTGTTTGGGACACTTCTATTATAAAAAAAATAGTAAAAAAATAAATATAATAATATATCCTCACGCCTTCCCACAAGGGTCCCCGAAGGGGTAGGCAGAGGTGTATAGGTAATACCCACACACCCACTTTCCGCCAGAGGTATATTAGGTGCTAACGTGACAGATGGCGAGTCCATCGCCGTTACTTACGTAAAAAAAAATACATGCATTCTTATACATTATCTTATACATTCCAGGCGAAGGCAGCAAAAAGTATCCCGCCGTCCATTCTATCCTTTTGATAAAGAGATAAAACTGGGTAAACCATTTCCTCAAACATTAAGATTGCAGTCAATATAGGTTAAACATTAATTGCACAAGAATTCACCTTTAAACGTCGTTTCAGTGCAGTTTATCTTCATGTAGGCAGATGAATAAAAATCAACGTATTTTATAGGCCGACCTTAACCCAGTTTAATAGAATAGATAACTAAATCTGGCAACATCGTAATAAAAATGGGACTATGTGGGAAACATTCGTTTTGTATGGCAATACAGTTGACACCGATCCTGATATATTGCCGTTTGATGTGATTATTGAAACCTGACCAATGTAAAAAGACCTGACAACTTGGATACCTGTAATTTATGAAGACTTGTATTATATTTTGATAAGCAATTTAAATATATTACAAAATTTCGAAGGTAAGTCAACGTAGGTGGTCAATTAGCATGAACGAACAGATTTTCAATCCAATAAATCTGAGGAAGAGGTGATAAATGCTGTTTCAACGGTGACTTTGTTCTTACGACTCTGGAGAGTATAGCTGTACTGGCAGATAGTGGAGATGTTTATATTTTATGCTACTCGCACACGATCTTCACATAAGGTTGGTGAAGCACGAACATTTTTGCAAGGTACCATCGAAAAGCTCAAATTATGCAATTTTTTTGTGAGGTACTAGTTCTTGAGGGCCGTTATGGCAAAGTGGTTATAGTCGTCGCCTACAACACAAAGATTGCGGTTTGAATCTCGACTGCACCAATTAATTTTTCTGAACTTGTACAGTGATTAATCACACTATGCTCCACGGTGAAGGAAAACACCGCGAGGACCTGTAAACGTTTGCCAAGACATTCATGGACGTATGTATAGTCGTGATTGAGGAAGGTTGATGGACTCGCCATTTCCCAAGTTGGCACCTAAAACATATCTCCGGCGAAAAGTAGGTATGTGGGTACTACCTACACATCTCTGTCTTCTCCTTCGAGGACCCTTGAGGGAAGGCGTGAGGATATAATGAATAATATAATACGCCATTACATAAGGGGGAGGCACGGTAAGATATATAATACATTTTGAATTGTATTTTGTTATCTTGTTGAGTAATTTATTAATGTTATTATTATTATTTCTTTTAACATCGTATTGGTAATACCCACACACCCACTTTCCGCCAGAGGTATATTAGGTGCCAACGTGACAGATGGCGAGTCCATCGCCGTTACTCAGGCACGGCTATACATACGCCTTGGAATTTCTTCTCAGACGTATGCAGGTTTCCTCTCGATGTTTTCCTTCACCGTAAAGCTCGTGGTGTGAATAATCACTGTATTTAAGTTCAGAAAAACTCATTGGTACAGTCGGGATTCGAACTTGTGACCTTTGCGTCGCAGGCAACTGCTCGAACCACTCGGCCACCACGGCTCTATCTTGTTAAGTAATTTATTAATGTTATTATTATTATTTCTTTTAACATCGTATTGGTATACTGTAAGGATGTTAATTGAGCTTGTCAGTAAATAAAAAAAAATTATAGTAGCGTATCATTTGGGTCTTAGTTCTTAGCTTGGATTGTAGCAGGTCTTACCAAAGGTCGATTTAAATGAATAAAGTTTACCTAGGTAAAGATACTTCTTCACTATTTTAAGCCGCATTCAAGTCCCTTCTGCAATAAAAGGCTCCTCGCAACATCAGTAAGTCACGTACAAATTAGTCTTAAAGCTCGACTACAGCACGAAGATTCTCTATAAAACAAGATTGCATTCTCAACACGTATCACAACTCACAGACATCACAAGAGCTCGGTAAATCAATCCATGAGAGACGCACGCGACTGGTGGGTTCTAGGTACGTCTATAATTTACAATTTGAATTGTATATTGGCTTAGGTTAGTTTCTATAGGAATAAAGTTGTTGACGGCTAGTGGTGCAATTTAATTTCATCGGAAGATTTTTTAAGGAATAATACATATCATCATGCCAAGTCCCTAACTGAGTAGGCAGAGTGTATAGAGCGCCAGTTGTCTCTAGACGTACATACCTCTTTCGCTTCGTTTACATTCATCAATCTCTTCATACATGCTCGTCGGTTTCAAGTACTCTTGACGTTCCCAGCCTTGAGCGTCCGATCCTATTTGATATAATATACCTTCTCATAAGGGTCCCCGAAGTGGTAGGCAGAGGTGTATAATAAATATTGCTCCTATATCAATACGAGACATGTGTCCTCATAAGATATCTTAAAGATTACGTTGAGATTAGAGATCTTAATAAACTGGCGATGAAATAGATAGAATTACAAAAGTTACGGATCCTTCCCGGATAATGTTGTTTCATTACAAGTTCCTAGTGTTAAAGCATTTGTAGTGGCCGAAGGATTTATTTTATTACTCGGTCCATTGATAATATACAGATATTAGTGAAGATAAATGCGGCGAACTGTGTTTTATGTAGCTGGGAAGTCGTAAATATACGTAGACGAGCTCGGCTTCGATTACACATGTTTTTGTGTGCTCGACACGAAATAGGGAGATAGCACGAACTCCATGCCATTCGTTTGACAATCTAGGAGAGTCTAGTAATAATATGGACACACACTAATACCTATAGTCCGAGTCTAAATTATAGGTCAGTAAAGTATATATGATGTATGATGGTCGCCGAAAGGGTGGGCAGAGGTGTATATGTGGTACCCACACATCGCCAGAGATATATTTTTAGGTCTTAACATGACAGATGGCGAGTCCGTCGCCGTTACTCAAGCACGACCATAATCAATATAGATATGAAGCGCCTTTGAATTTCTTCTCAAACGTATGTAGGTTTCCTTTCGATGTTTCCCTTCTCCGTGAAGCTCACGGTGTGACTAATCAGTGTAGGTATATAAGTTCAGAAAAACTCTTTCGTAGTGACGAGATTCGAACTATATGCTGTGCAAATGTTTGTGGGTATTTGCGTAGTGTCAATTAGATTTAAGGTTCTTCATATTTATAAGAATAACCTTAATCTAATTACAGATCCTAAAATTATTGACAAATGAACACGAAAGTTTACTTTGAATTTCATAGTCTTGAGGAGAACAAACTAGTTCTGGTTGCTGGAATAAAATAAATATTCTTATTGCCTCACGCCTTCCTACAAGGGTCCTCGAAGGGGTAGGCGTGAGGCAAAGGTGTGTGGGTATAGGTAATACCCACACACCCACTTTCCCCCAGATGTATATTAGGTGCCAACGTGACAGATGGCTAGTCCATCGCCGTTACTCCAGCACGACTATACATACGCCTTTGAATTTCTTCTCAGACGTATGGAGGTTTCCTCTCGATGTTGTCCTTCACCGTTAAGCTCGTGGTGTGACTAATCACTCAATGAAAAACTCAATGGTAGTCGGGATTCGAACTCGCGACCTTTGCGTGGCAGGTAACTGCTCAAACCACTCGGCCACTACGGCTCTAATTATCTTATTAAGAATAAGAATTTCGTAGAATTTCGGAATTTGTCCGTAAGAATTTCGGAGCTGTGCTACAACCATTATTGTTGTACGGAACCTTACTTGTAGTGCAAATGTGTAGAGTTTCATTCCGGCATCCGCTACGGTCACATGCACATAGTATTCTTGCCAGGAGACGAAACAATGGTTGATCATTTGAATTCAGGTTAATGGTTTGTCGAATACGAACGGAATTATATAACAGGCTAATTATGTCGGGAAAAAGGACAGATAAGAAATACGTCCAATGTTTATTCGGCATTATCTCGCTGTGATGTTGGCAGCGAGTCAACTGTCTACCGCGGATCGCAGACTGGCCTAATAGACGGGAGAGTGGCGGAAGATATTTTTATAGCACGTTTTTGCAGCTTACAGCTTTAAGGCTCATTAGCACCAGTAAGACAATACTAGTTTTGCCCCGCAGGTTAACCCGTTTTTCTGGAACACATCGTATGTATCAATCCAGCCCCTCCCTGTGCTTAATTTTACCCGTATTCATGTGTATTCCATTCTAACATCTTGATGTGATTGGATAACAAACATCCTCAAAGACTTTAACAAATATTTTGAATTACGAGTAGAAGTTCCACAATATGTAGTTAGCTTCTAACAGCTACCATTACTATATTCACAAAAGACAGTTGTATAATAAACTACAGAAAAAATTCTTGTGCCAAATCGTAAACCCGCGGCAACGCGCCAAAAAGACTAGCAACAATGCCATGCTGGATAGAAAAATATTAATTTAATATCGAATACGTTCGTCCTTTGTCCTTTAGATTATTGTAGAATAAATTATTTTGAATCTAAGTTTAAATTGTATGTTGTGTTTGTGTCTTTTTATTTATAGTATAAAAAATATATTATTTCTCACAACTTGCACCAACCACCAAAATCTAAAAACAATAATTTTCTTTTGTATCAGTATAACTGACTGTATAAAAGGCGAATGATACTTCTCACACGGGGTTATTCTTTGTGTGAGTGATTGAGAAAAACTATGAATAGATACACATTGTGGGCGTCACAATATGACGTACGGACGTTACCATCTATTTATACCATAGTAAATGTCATAATAACAAATTGGTCAGTTCAACATGACCTTCTTATTTGCTTATCATGCAATTTTAAACCTTAATAAGTGGTTCAAATAGCCTGCAAAATTACGATTCCAGCTTCGAACTCTGACTGTACTGTATGAAGCAAGCTGTACCCAATGAATACGATTAATACTTTATTTAGCTTCCCTAGGTAGTAAACTAAGAACTATGGATTTAAACAGTCCTCTTGAATCACTCATCTGTTGGTTAAAACTGTATAGAAATCCGGTTAGTGTGTTTTGCGTTTAGACAGACGCGGCAGGGGACTTTTTCGGCGAAGAAAAATATCGAGAGAAAAGCTGCATACATACTGACTATTTTAATGTGTTGGCCTGTAGTTAATATCTCCGTCTATCCATATACCATACATCCATTGTATCGTCTCCGTTATTATCATGCCTTCTATCTCTCTCTCTCTCTCTCTCTATCTAGCCTACCCCGTGAGGGTCTCGGCTCGGATGGTATTATAATATCCAAATTACGAACCAAACTACTAGTAATACTTTCTAGCAATTTAAAGTAGAAAAACAAACATCACATCGTTTATATTTTTTATTATACAAGTCACTTAACGCATTTCCTTTACAATAATAGGTTTCCACACGCGATTCATACATTAACAAGGTTGACCACTATTAGAGGACCTCTCATTTAAGCTCCTGTCACGTTGACTTGTTGGGGAATTGAGAATTTGAGAGTTTTGATGGTTGGTCTTCGTTTTAAGTTGTTCACGATGGTTTGATAAACAGGTGTGGGCGAAAAGTCATTCCCACGAGTGATGTATGATGATGATGAGTGTTAAGAAGTCGACGGCGACACCCACGAGACTTCACAGATGGCGCGGGATCGCACATTGCTGGCTCAAATCCCGACTGTATGTATTGTGTTAAGTAGAGCTCTTCATCGCATCCCGTGATAAACGGTGAAGGAAAAAAACTTTGAGGACATCTATATACTTTTGAGAAGGAATTCAAACACGTAATGTATAGATACTATTTGAGCCGTGATGGCCTAGTGTTCGCATCACAACTGTACCAACCAGGTACTTCTACCAGGACTTCGCCGTACTACAAGGTAAGTATAGTACAGACAGTGATCGCCTACCATCAGGCTAACCGAATGCTTGCCAACTTTGTCATAATAAAAAAAAAGATCCGTGGTGGCCTAGTGGTTCGAGTAGCCTGCGAGATTGCAAGTTCGAAACCAAGAGTATATCAAGATGTTATTACTTTTAAGTTTCTCCTCGAACTATATCCTGCAATACCATAAGGATAGCTACCATGTCAAGTACGTTAGAATGGTTGCATGACTCAAACGACACCTCATCTTGTAATGGTCTATAAATCTTCGCCAACCGCCGTTGCTGTTAAAAATAAACTAGCCAATAGTTAAACTGTGGTTATTAATACAATGACGGGTTTATGACTGATATTCGAAGCTATTTCCACGGTTATTTTAAACAAACGCTCGTGATTAGTTTACACTGCTTCCTGCTATAATAGATGTCCTTAGAACGTTGCCCTAACATGGCTATTTTGGTGATTTTTATTGACCGTTTGGACTAAGGGATGTTCAGGTCTAAACAAACTGGACAGGTTTGAATAAATTCTTTTAATTTAAAAATTCTTTGTGATTTAAAAAAATACATTATTTTAGAATAACATGAACCATCCATTGTTTTTAAATCATATATAAACCGCTTATTAAACCGCGGGAATATCTAGTTTTTAATAAATATTGGGCCGTGGTGGCCGAGTGGTTCGAGCAGTTGCCTGCGACGCAAAGGTCGCAAGTTCGAATCCCGACTGTACCAATGAGTTTTTCTGAACTTAAGTACAGTGATTAGTCACACCGCGAGCTTTACGGTAAAGGAAAACATCGAGAGGAAACCTGCATACGTCTGAGAAGAAATTCAAAGGCGTATGTATAGTCGTGCTCGAGTAACGGCGATGGACTCGCCATCTCCACGTTGGCCCCTAATATACCTCTGGCGGAAAGTGGGTGTGTGGGTATTAACTATACACGGCGTGAGGATATATTATTATTTATATTATATGATCAATATACCTGAATGAAATCAAATCTAGTTATTAGCGACAGATCCCATTGTACATTACTTTCAAGACGTAAAGTGCATACACAATGTAGGATCATCGTATTGGATGCCATTCTTGAACTCAATCTAATTTCAGTCACCGTTCCTAGTCCAGCCACACATGATTTCCAATTTCCCACTAACAACTATCAAAGCTCCATTTGCGGTTGCTATTACCCGACTGTACCATGGCCAAAGCTTAGGAATAGACGTTCCAACTTCAACTAATTCAGATTACATTCCAACTTTAGTGACCTTTAAAGTGCAAACTCTGACATGACCAGGATTCGCTGATACCAATCAGACTATGTAAATATAGGACGATCTATCCGTTCATTATCATTCATTCGATCTTTCAATCATTGATGTTTTAGGTAAAAATTATATCTTTCCGCTTTCCCAAGGGTTCAAGGATCCTAAAATGGATTAGCATAGGTGTATCCCTCCCCTTTCCGGTTATAATAACATTGGCAATTAGACTGTAAATACGACTTCGAATTTGTCCAAAGACTTATGCAGGTTTCCTCTCGATGTTTCCCTCCACCGTAAAGCTCGTTGGGAGACTAATTACTGTACATAAGTTCCGAAAACTCGTGTGTACAGCCGGGATTCGAACATGGAATCTTTATTTTGCAAAAGACTACTTAATTCACGTCGCTACGATCTATGTATGTAACGGCGATGGACTCGCCGACATATGTCACGTTGGCACTTACATATATCTCTGGCGGAAAGTGTGTGTGTGGGTACTACCTATATAAATTGCAAATATGTCTATACCAAATGAATGTGGTCCTTTGAGATTCCTCAAGAGATGACATGTTAACTTGTATGCCATTCCTCGTGTCCCTGGCATACCAAGCGAGATTGAATAGAATTTGCGGCACGTGCCAACTACATAGTTACATTCTCTTTTCAGTTCGTTTGGGCTTGAGTATTATATTTAATAGGTGCGTTAGTGCAGATTATGGTTCTAAGCCGTTGACCTACCGACCTGACCGATTCAAAACTTTAGTTTTCAAGCATTTCTGTATGGATGACGAGAAGACTTGACGTAGTTTCCCAAACGCTGCCCAGCCCAGCTGGATCCTCCTCTTGGCCTCCTTCTCAAAACTGTTTTTATCCAGCTGCAGAATCTGCCCAAGGTACGTGTACTCGGAAACAATTTCAAGAAGGTGGCCATGTACGACAACCGGTCCCGGATCAATGTGGCCATTGATCATGACTTTGGGCTTATCCAAATTCATGCCGAGACCGAGGCGTCGCGAGGCTGCAGCTAGGTCGTCCAGCATCCGGTTTAGCTCCTCCAGCGACTCCGCCATTAGGACTATGTCATCAGCGAATCGCAGGTGTGAGATGTATTCGCCGTTTACGTTGATGCCCTTACCTTTCCAGTCCAGCGTCTTAAAAACATCTTCCAACGCGCTCGTGAACAGTTTCGGGGATATCACATCCCCTGCGCAATTGGATGGGCTTAGACTGCTGGCCCTGTACTTGGACACTCATGGTAGCGGCGTCATAGAGGCATCTCAACACCTCGATATAACGATAGTCCACTTGGCACCGCTGTAAGGATTCCAAGATATCCACAGACTCACATATATAGAACTCCAAACGGCTGTGATCACACATATGCCCAATAGTCCGCATATTCTTGTCGTTATGAAGTCGTCTACAATATTTCTCCAGTTTTCGTTTGATCAAAAGCCCGCTAATAACGCAACCCCTACTTCAAGACAAAATATTATAAAAAATAATAGTAATATTTTTGACCCTAACAAGATATATTTTAAAGTCCGACATATTTTTTTTAGATACAGATTATAGAAAACATGAAGTAAAATATGCTGTTACTGGTAACGGCAAAACAATTTCAAGAGCTATGACAAATGTTCACAATGGCGGAATTAACAGAATTACCGAGTATTCGTGCAGAACCCCGTTTAAATAGGGCAAATAAAAGTTTACACAGATGCTTTCAATGTCCGGCCTTTTATTTTCACAACAATGCAAAATGGTTGCTACCAACTGTCAAATGTAGGTAATTCCCGCGTATTCTGTATTGTCAAATTTTACTCCGAATTTACGATAATTCCATCGTAGAATGCGATATAATTTGCAGTATGAATAGAGTTAATTACGACATTTATTTATTGTATCCGTTTCACTGCTCAGTGGGGTAGCCACCCCCGTTTTTATTAGCAAATGCGCCCCGGACTTTATGGTTTACACTGGGGTGAATCCGGCCATGTTGATTTATTTCTTTTGCAACGAGAAAACAATATTTTTTGTCTATAGTAATGCACAAAAGAGGTTGTATTATTGAGGTGAGTCGTGTTAAAATTAGCGTAAAATATTTCTCGTATTGTTGATATATGCTTTGTTAAATAAAAAGGATTTAGCGATACGAAAAAGTATTGAGCAAAACCACTTAAGGCGAAGGCTAATTGCGACGACATTCGCGATTGTAAAAGTGAGGCTAAAAAGCTCGTTTATCAAAAGGACGTTAATTTATTTAATAAATCAGTTTGGACGATACCGGGACAGCCATTAGTCAAACAGAGCGTCCCGGGATTCAATACCGGGATTGCTTGAAGCAAAATGGCGGCTAAGTACAAATGATCGCGTATGACGGTGATGGATGAACAAGGACGGACGCTTAGCTTAATATAATGTTGCAGCTAACTATATTTAATTGGAAAACTCGTGGGAACTGCGTGCTATTTGATGTTTTTCGTCAGTCAGTTTAAATCATCGGTATTTCTTCATTTTTGGTCGTGTCTCGCAGGTCATGGCTTTTGTCATAGTACTTTGACGTTTTGGCGGTCCATTACAATATATGAATGAGTAATTAACTTATTGTAAGGCCAATTGCCAACTTAACCAATTAAAGAAAAAAGAAATTGAATAAACGCCTTCCTTATTTATCAATAGTTAGTGGCAGTAACTTTTATCGAGTTGTTAACTTTAGCTACGCTAGTAACGTTTACGCCTGCCCACAAAACTTCCCAATGGGTAGGCAAGAGTTGTAACTCAACATCTCTTGCCTCAACTACAACATATAGACGTATTATATGTACGTCTTAGGATATCTTTCCAAACAACAGGTTTTGTTCTCCACGTTTTCCTTCACTGTACAGCTCATGGCTTAATCACTGTACTAAATTCTAAAAAGCCTGTAGATTATACAGATTCGAACAACCTTTCTGTTGCAGGCGACTACTCAAATTTGACTTGATTGTTATTGGGGTTTGTTTGTTTCTTTTGGTCGAGGTCTTATGAGCACAGCGATGGGTCCCCTACCTCTACCATGTGGAGCTCTTATCAGTGGATAGGGTCAGAAGTCGTCGGTAATGGATCAAATATATTTGTAGCTTCATTGTATTCCAAGATGTTTTAAAAGTCATTCTAACTAAAATGATGCAAGTTAGAATATTTGCCAGGAAAAAGAATTGCAACACTCCCGAAGCCAGGCGCTTTGGACAAAGTTGATCGTAACATTTTGATTTAGGCAGATTTTGACGCTGACCACAATCATGTTTGGGACTTATATTTACTTTCTTAAATACGGATTATTACCAATTATATTATGTATAAAATGATTGTATATAATATAAAATATAATAATATATATAATAAGAGTACTCGAAACCGACGAGCATGTATGAAGAGACTGATGAATGTGGACGAAGCGAAAGAGGTATGTAAGTCTAGAGAGAACTGGCGCTCTATACTCTCTGCCTACCCCGTTAGGGACTTGGCGTGATGATATGTATGTATGTATGTATGTATATAATAATAATATAATATATCCTCACGCCTTCCCACAAGGGTCCCCGCAGGGGTAGGCAGAGGTGTATAGGTAATACCCTATAATAGGTGCCAACGTGACAGATGGCGAGTCCATCGCCGTTACTCCAGCACGACTATACATACGCCTTTGAATTTCTTCTCAGACGTATGCAGGTTTCCTCTCGATGTTTTCCTTCACCGTTCAGCTCGTGGTGTGACTAATCACTGTATTTAAGTTCAGAAAAACTCATTGGTACAGTCGGGATTCGAACTTGCGACCTTTGCGTCGCAGGCAACTGCTCGAACCACTCGGCCACCACGGCTTTTTTTATTATATAATATAAAATATAATTATAGTATAACAGTGCGTCATACATCGCGCTCACAAAACTTAGACTTACATACATACCTCGTTGGCTTCGTGCACATTCAGTGTTTTAGATATTAATATGCAATGCTTATTTGCTTAAAATTACCGAATGGCCGTTTCATTTCAAATAAAGTTATAAATTATTTAAATATTAAGTATAAAAACCAAAGTTTTACGAGATAGTTAAATGAAGAAGGCGGATTGCATTGTGATTGGTAATAACTTCCTACACGTTATTATAAAATAAAAGGCGTGCCACAGACTATAGAGTAAACTCGATTCTAATCATAACCAAGAATTACCTATTAATAAACGGCATTGCTTATTCATTTTCACCGATCACTTTCATCGATCAATCGTCGCCCTTTTATTAATAAGAAAAGAGAAAAAATAAACCTTTTTAATCTATGGTTCGCTTTAAGGGCACGTCAGACGTCGCGCTCACGCATGCTTCTCGCGGATTATCGTTGGGCTCACAAAGCCACGGAAGCGAACCACTTCCCCTTAATGAGCCACCTTGACATTGGAATTACAACTTTATTGCTTTCAAGATACAGTTGATATATGATTGCCAATTGCGGTGTTTTAAAACTTAATTTCGTTTTTCAATTTGGAATGTCATGAAGTACTAATACAAATTTTGGGGACGATGTTTTGCCAGACGAAAGAGGATCTTTTCAGATTAACGTTATGTTATTTTGCTTTGTCGAGTGCTCTACAAACATTGGTGGATGGTTTCGTACGCGTGTCTACGCATAATATCATTGGCATACACTCCGGTGATTTGTCATCTTTGATCGATGTGTTCCATTTGAGATTCTATACCGTTAATATTAAAGTCGACTATAGGATATTATTATATGGTAGAATATTTACTTGGATTTTTATTTTTCAATTTGTAATCCAGGTAAACGGTAATGGAGCTTTTTGTGACTTGAAAAAAAAAGCGTCACGACCATCGATGACTTTTGGACAAACTGAATATTCATCTTTAGACTAGGTATAGTTTATATGTTATATCTTTACGCCTTCCCACAACAGATGTGTGATTTTGACCTATTTTGAGAGGTATTTTGAATACAAAAAGTCAATTGAAGTTTCTAAGTTACCTATATCTTTGAATTTCGTATACAGGCTTCCTCGCGATGTGTTCTCTGGCCCTAAAGCGGTGTGACTAACTACTGCATTTAAGTTCAGGAGAACTCATTGGAACAGTCGGGATTCAAACTTGCAATCTTTGTGTCGCAGGCAGCCAGTCGAATCACTCAGCCACGTCTCTCTCATTAGTAGTAGTGAGCTGTAGTAGCAAGCGCCCGTAGACTAACCAAATATTTCCCCATTCCCCATTGTAGTTAAAATTAACGCTTGCAATTATTTGTTTAACATCACATTTGAAAGAGAAATGCGCTTAAATCACCTCTCAGCCAATTTCCCAGCTTTTCCAAATGGCGTCTTTTATTTCCTCAATGAATACACCTCGTTAAATCACCTGAAAGGAGCCAGCCATGAATAAGTCATGACGTCACTTCCTTTGCAAATCGTTTCCGTTAATTCTTACTCGGATTTCAGCGATGGGAGACAGTGGGGATTTAACTTTGTGTAAATGCGAATATATTTTTCAGTCCCTATGTTTGTCTATCTATCACCTTCAGGATATTCTTATAACATACATATATACGTAAATACCTAGTCGAGAGAGAGTAGAGAGTCAGCTCCCTCTAAAATTACAGATCTCTTTAAATGCCTCATCACATTCATCAGTCTCTTCATACATGCTCGTCGATTTACTTTACTTTTAGCGCAAATCCTTCTTATATTATAGATGCGAAAGTTTGCGACGATGTTCGTTCCTTTACACGCAAAAATTACTGAACGTAATTAGGTGAAATTTGGCACAGATTATTAGCTGCATTAATATACAGGATATGTTCTAATTTTAAACCAGAGTGAAACCGCGGCGTATCGCTAGTTAGTGCATAGATTCGCCCAACATCAATATTAGATCGTATTTTGGTACTACAAGCAGGCGATAAATTTTTAATACCTTCCATAGTGAACTAATTAACACCGATAATTTCATACATAATTAAATTTACATATAAAGCAACAAACCTACCCTACGTGGTAGTAATATGCGATTTACGAGTCCCGTTCGGTTTATTATAAGCATATAAGGTTGTAAATCGTATGCAACATATTTATTTTATAATTACTAACTCATAATGTTGGGTAACTAAGGCGCCGGCGCTTGCTGAGGCAGCTATAGCACTAAAGAGATGTACAACGTAACAGTTTGTATATGTTATAGGAGCCGTGGTGGCCGAGTGGTTTCAAAAGATGCCTACAAAGTCAATATTGCAGGTTGAAGCCCGGGCTTCTAGTCAAATTTATGATGACATGATTAAGGAAACCCCCATCAATTACAAGTTTTTAAAGTTTCACCTGAGACCTGGCGACAGGTTCGCCATCTGTCACGTTGGCATTTTAAAATTGTAAGTGGTTGTAACAGCACTATATTTCCGGCAAAAAGTGGGTGCGTGGGTACCTCCATACTTTCTGCTTTAGGAGACCTTTGTAGCGTGGCGTGATGTTAATAACATTTTAACTGTCGCATTGTCATTTCAATAGAAGAATAGGAGTTCAGGTTCCACCAAACTAGAGAAAAGAATGGTGAAGCCAAAGAGATATAGAGGTCTGGAGAAAACAGGCCCTCGTCTTCCTCTAACTACCTGAGAGGGACTCAGCTTATTGATATGTATGTACGTATGTATTATTTTGACGAGTAAAAGTCTTCATTCTGACAATATTTCCACATAAAATCCATCTCGTTTACCAGGTTCGTTGTCACTTCATCTCAATCACATAATAAATACATTGTCACAAGAAGCACCACAGTTTAGCATCATTGAAACCGTTTACAATGCATTATGTCAACGTAAACGCGATTTACAGGGATTCAGTGGGTGTAACGGCTCTACACTGTGCATATTTGGTTCCTTCGTCGGTTCGTCGAGATCTTTGATACTGTATAATGATCACAATATATTGTAATTGTACGACTCCTTATTAGAAGCGATCATAATAAATGAATTTACGTGAAAACTTTTTAACACTTATCGGAGCTAATTTAAAAACTTTTTGGTTTAAAAAAAAACATTCTTAAACATTGTATCCGATCCAGAAATTGGAGCTGGGTGGCCGAGGGATTCGGGTCACCAGCAATAGAAATAATGCAAGCTCAAATCCCAACTCAACCATTGTGTTTTTCGGAACTTATATATCTTCCCGCCTTCTCTTGTGTCCCCGATTGGGTAGGCATGTAGTAGCATTTTGAACTTGTGAACAGTGATTAGTCACACTACCACGATTAAGGTAACTACTACTTGTAACTAGCATTAAGATGAAGGAAAACAAAGAAGATACCTGCATTGAATAAAAGATGATAAGAAAGACGTAATAATATACTTCTACACAAATTCACGTACCTAGTGTCAAAGTAAGCAAAGCAAAGCAAAGCTTGCCGAAGAAAACTAGACAACGATATATACATACTTACATAGAAACATTGTAGAAGTAAAGGTAGAAGGTAAGAGAGGGAGAAGGAAGACCAATATTAACATACTTGGGTCAGATCAAAAGTGTCTCTCATGACGTGGAAGCAAATGGAAGGGACTGCATCAGTGACGCCGACAAGAGCCCAGCTCTTAAATTTGTGATGATGATAGATAGATACACATATACTAAAGAGAGGTAGGACATAACGGGTTTCCCGTACGAATTTGGAGCTGCCCGACTGGGGCAGGACCTCCACCTTATAGAAGTCCGTAGCCAAATAACACAATTTATTGTGTTGTGTTCCTACGTGGTGAATAAGGTTTCCAGTAATGAGCTCCTTGTGGAGGGGGGAGGATTGTTACATTGTGTTGGAAGCAGAGGGATTAAACCTTATGCTGCCAACACACTATAACTCTCCGAACACAGAGTGGCAACTCGCAAGTGATACTTCGGTATCGTGAGCGTAAATAGGCTACGGTAACCGTTTCCCATCAGGTGGGCCGCATGCTTGTTTGA
>JACCPG010008419.1:0-18941 GCA_016069955.1 Drepana arcuata | reverse complement strand
CTTGTGGGAAGGCGTGAGGATATATATATATATATATATATATATATATATATATATATATATATAATAAAATAAAGTAGCAATTCAAAGGCGTATGTTGAGCCTGCTTAAGTAACGGCGATGGACTCGCCATCGGGCACATTGGCACCTAAAAAATACATCTCTCCTTCCTCACAAATTGACCTAGGCCCAAGATAAGCATAGCGTGTGTTATGGTAATGGTACATATACCATTATGCATAATACATTTTGAATTTTGGCGGGACTTTCGCTGACAGATAGTTAAAGTAAAAAGGAGTAACTTAGGCTACCTTTATTTTAGGAACTAAACCTTACCTTTTTTTAATTCCACGCAGACGAAGTCGCGGGCACAGCCAGTTAAAAATATGTATAATATTTGTACGTAGTGTCTACGGGCGGAACAGCCAGCGAGCTAAGGTATCGCGCTGCAAGTGAGAGGGACTATGGAGCGCTGCTGTGCCGAGCCACCAACGCAGTTGGACGACAGAAGCGGCCGTGTGTATTCCAAATAGTACCTGCAGGTATTAAATTATTATTAATATTTATAATCTAGTTTCTTCTCGAAGTTTTCCTTCTCCAAGTAATGTACGTGTTTCGTTAATTACTGTATTTAAGTTCAAAATAACTCATTGCTACTGTTGGAATTCGAACTTGAATGCGCAAAGGATCCTATTAGAGTTTTAATTTAAGTCAGGGATACCATCCTGTCAAATATATTATTTTAATAATATCCATGAAATTTTTGCTAAACAAATACTTTTAAAACCATTCCAATTATCCTCACGCCTTCCCACAAGGGTCCCCGAAGGGGTAGGCAGAGGTGTATAGGTAATACCGACACACCCACTTTCCGCCAGAGGTATATTAGGTGCCAACGTGACAGATAGCGAGTCCATCGCCGTTACTCAAGCACGATTATACATACGCCTTGAATTTCTTCTCAGACGTATGCAGGTTTCCTCTCGATGTTTTCCTTCACCGTAAAGCTCGTGGTGTGACTAATCACTGTACTTAAGTTCAGAAAAACTCATTGGTACAGTCGGGATTCGAACTTGCGACCTCTGCGTCGCAGGCAACTGCTCGAACCACTCGGCCACCACGGCATTATTCCCAGCGCGATCCAATAATTGATCGTTAAGATGTTTCGTAATGAAATCTGGCATTACTATCTATTCTATTACGTGAAGAAACTCCAGCAAATAAAAATCTTTCAGATATTCGATCACATCTCAGGTGCTCCGTTTAATTGCTTTCGTTTGACTGCCATGCCTTTTCATGAAGACAGGAATGCAAAATACGGATATAGAAGCAGTCGATAGATATATAGATGACGCCATATTGAGAAATGACTTCTGAAGGAAAGATAAACAGATTTTTTACTTATAACATCGTTGACTATGATCCAATTGAAATATTTTTCACTAATAACTTAAATAATTCGGATATTGTTCCTCATTTAAATTTAAAGACGTACATTGCTTAAGTTGAGCACCAAACCGATCACTGTTTAGTATAAAATAGCATATTCGCGTCAGAAAAAAAATATTTTACGGCCAAATTCTTCTTTTAAAAACTTTTAAATTATTTAGTCCCACGGTGGGCGCCAAAGAGATATTGCTAAATCTTTGTGCGAATTTAACATACTATTTGTTGCTTAAGTAGTAAAAATGACAGGGGATTATTGGTACATGATAAATATACCTAAACTTTGTGCAAAATCCCTTTGCTCTCGGTTACCAGCGTCCATAAACTTTTATAAGACAATTGGTGGACATCCGGGCCCCCTGGGCTTTGCCAGTCTTAGCCGCAAAAGTCGTAAATATATAACTATTACTACATACTTGAATATTCAGGATCAAAAATATATTTCCCAATGGAAATAAGTGTGGGCGAGGGACTTGAAATATGCCTTGAACATGACGGCTAGTACCCTTACCCTCATGGCTACTTTTCATGAAAATATAAGGACCTGATAGACAGAATGTTATTGTACCCACTTATTTTATTGGGTACCAGAGTCTTATCGCATTTTAATTAATCTTCATCTTACAAAATGATCAATTAGTAAATACATATATATCATCACACCTAATCGCTCACTGGATAGACAGAGAGAGTAGCCAGTACTCACATAAAGATACCTTTCGTTTCTTGCTCATTAGATTCATAATACATTCGGCTTCGTGTACTCTTGACGTTCACATCTTTGAGCGTTCGATCCATTTGATCTAGTTGGCATGCAGTCTTCCTTTGTTTCTTCTTCAAATACTTTTGCATCGTACTTACCTGTTCGTCAACCTTTTTTTTTTTTTTTTTTATACCACTTGTGTGGCAAACAAGCATGCGGTCCGCCTGATGGTAAGCGGTTACCGCCGCCTATGGACGCTTGCAACACCAGTGGTATCACTCGCGCGTTGACGACCCTGCAGGAATCTTTTCACACCCTTCTTGAAGAACTCCATGCTGTACTCTCCAGGGAAAACCTCAACGGGGAGCTCATTCCACAGCCTGAGCGTTCGCGGAAGAAAACTCCTTTGGAAGCGCACAGTGCGTAACCTACATACATAAAAAGGTTTTCGACTCAAGACAGCAACTAATAAGTAAAAAACTTTACGAATAACTATTAATCATTTTTCGCCAGAGCTCGGACGAAGATAACGTCGGACCAAAACCAAAATCTATAAATTGATAAGTTAATTAAAATGTTAAGCTATCAAGAGTTTTAAAATACGATCCAAGTTTGGTATTCCAAGTTGGTCGTCGAATCGTAGCCGATATGGAAATGGGGTAACGAGAAAACTTGCATATATAAGTTACAACTCCACTAACAACTTGGATTTTTTACGATAAATTGGGGTATTTGGTGTAGTTATTTTGTTACTTTCCAACGGAAGCTTTGCGAAATGACTTCTGACAACTGAAACTTTTTATGGTAATGAGGTTCGCAGTTTTAGATGATTGATGCTCCAAGTGCTTTCGAAGTTCCTAACACAGATGAGAGGAAACCTGCATACGTTTGAGAAAAAAACGCGTATTAATGGTCGATCTTGAAAAACTTTTACGGTGAGTCACGCCATCGGTCACGTGATGTTATGTACATATGTAATAAATACCTCGGGACAATTCCACACAAATTGACCTAGCCCCAAATTAAGCAAAGCTTGTGTAATGGTAACTAGACAACGATATATTTACTTATATAGATAGATATATACATAGGACATCCAAGACTAAGGCACAAATACTCGTGTTCATGACGCAAATATTTGCCCTCAGCGAGAATCGAGCAGGCAATTATAAGTTTCGTAGTCAGGAGCTCTAACCAGGAGAATAATTCATTTAATGAAAAGTCTTTTCTCTAACGATCTCATAAGTGTCTTTGAATTTCTTCAGAATTAGATTCAGGTAGTTTTCTGAGAAGTGTGTGAATAATGAAAGTGATTTTCTACTAAGAAGAAGCGTATGCCATAGGCGGGGGTTTCTCCTAACCACCAGGTTGGCAATATCGGGTGGGCACATGCTTAATTGCCATCTAAAGCGTATTTAAAAAGTTTCCCCGTAAAACCCACAGTGTAAAAAATGGAGCTCTTTGAAACACTGTTACCAAAAAGTGTTCTTATAAATTCTGAGTGACTCTCTCTACAATAACTTGCTTGGTATCTAATCCTTACTAATTACATTTCACGTTAAATTAATTGTATATTTATAATTACTGCTAAGCTCATTTGGTACATTATACAGTATCCAAAAAATACAAAAAAGAGCCGTGGTGACCGAGTGGTTCGAGTAGTTGCCTGCGACACAAAGATTGCAAGTTCAATCCTAAATAAAAATAAATAAATACCTGGGACAATTTCACACAAATTGACCTAGTCCCAAATGAGCAAAGCTTGTGTTATGGTAACTAGACAACTATATATTTACTTATATAGATAGATATATACATAAATACATAGGTCATCCAAGACTAAGGTACAAATACTCCTGTTCATCACACAAATATCTGCCTGCCCTCAGCGGGATTCGAACCCGCGACCTCAAGTTTCGCAGTCAGGAGCTCTAACCACTAGACCAGACGGTCGTCAATCCTGACTGTACCAATGAAATTTTCTGAACTTACTTATCTTAACTTAAATGTACAGTGATTAGTCACACCACGAGCTTTACGGTGAAGGGGCACATTGAGGGGAAACGTTTGAGAAGAAATTCAAGACGTACATAAGTATAGTTGGCTTGAGTAACGGCGATGGACTCGCCATCTGTCACTTTGGCACGTAAAATATACGACCGGCGATGAGTGGATATGTGGGTACTGCCTACACTTCTTCTACACACTTGCAACTTCGGGGATCCTTGTAGGAAGTTAAAATTAAGAAGAGTTGAAGATAAATAATATTCTTAATGTCTATAATTTTTACTTAAAGTATGAACTCTATGTGTAGAGGCATAGAGTTCTACATTCCGGAGTTTCTTGCCAGTCCTTATATTGCCATCCATAAGGACCCAGGGACTAACTAGTCTGGCTTAGTTCCTAGGTTCATTTGTAATTCCTAATCCCCGAACGCCATTCCATTATGCTTACCTGCTTTCGATCCTATTTTCGGGTAAGATTCTGTCTTTAAGCTATTTAGGGAAAATGTAACAAATCACTGATTCAAATCCCGTGATACATTAAACTGAATCTATTAGTTCTGCGCATGTATCGTCAATATCTACCTACCTACTAACTCTTATATTGTGAGTTTGGACTGATTGAGCGGACTTAGAAAGGATGAGTGAAAAAAGATTGTCGAAACAGATACAATACGAAAGTGTGTGGTAAGAGTCAGAGGACCACGTTCCAACTGGATCAAATCAATCGGACACTCAAGGACGGGAACGTCAAGAGTACTCGAACCGACGAGCATGTATAGAAAGACTGATGACGGTGGACGAAGCGAAAGAGGTATGTAAGTCTCTAATTTCCCTGCTTACCCCGTGAGGGACTCTGCGTGATAATATGTTTATGTATGAAAGGGATTTTATTCTTTTATTGGTTCATAAAATGTTATATTCTTTATTATAGGCCCTGTGATGTTTAGCTAACCGGCTGTATAGTTTACTTTTGGTTAGTAGTTTAAATGTACATTTAAATTACTAATAAGAACTAGCAAAACTATATTATTATCTTTAACTATACCATAAAAAAAATATGGTACCACAAACTATATAGAGGAAAATCGAGCAATGAAATCGCTCTTGGAGTAGGTGCGATTTATTACGTCTGTAGAGAAAACCTCAAACATCCTCTGCCTACCAGCTCGGCCCTCACCACCGAGGAACTGCACAGCTGATAGAGTGATGAAGGGCAATGAAGCCGTCCTGTCAGTGAGGTGTATGGCAGGATACGATGGAGGCTTGGAGCAGCACTTCACCCTCGATGCGCTTGCAGACACTGGGAGAGTATTACTCAACACCACCTCTGGATATGGTGAGAAACATTCAATACTTATATTGTATCTGTAAGGAGTTAGTTTTTCATTTGTTTTTGTATACATTTTGTGATAATTCGTATAAAAATATGACAAAATAAAGTGTTCCGGATATTTTTGATTTATCTTAAGATATAGCTGTTCTCAAGATTTATAGTATTACATCTTAAGCGCTATATTTTGTCACATCTTAAAATATATCTCCAGTCATATCTTGAGAGCTATCTCTTGCCGTACCATAAAATACATATCATCACGCCAAGTCCCTAACGGCGTAGGCTGGGTATAGAGCGCCAGCTCTCCCTAGAATAACATACCTTTTACATTTTTGTCATGTCTTAAGATCAAATCTTAAGAGATATGTAGTATCATATCTTATGAGCTTTATTTCGTTACATCTTAAGAGATATCTCCAGTCATATCTTAAGAGCTATCTTTTGTCATACCTTAAATACATATACCTTTAATCATACCAAAGCTTACCTTGTATTTCGCTATAAACAGTGATACTTCCCTAGATCTCGTTGTATGGCTCAACATAAGCTGGTCGGTCCTGGACACGCTGTCAGAAGATGAGGACTTAGCTGTGATAGCTCGGAACAGCAAGGGGTCCTCAGACCCCGTACTGCTGAGGAGTTTGATCTTCAGAGATGAAGCTAATAGAGCTGGTGAGTAATAAGCGTTTAACCGATGGACCACGGTTTCACCAGCGTAAAATGTAATTAAACAATAAAGCCGTAGTGGCCGAGTGGTTCGAGCAGTTGCCTGCGACACAAAGATCGCAAGTTCGAATCCAGACTGTACCAATGAGTTTTTCTGAATTTAAGTACAGTGATTAGTCACACCACGAGCTTTACAGTGAAGAAAAACATCGAGAGGAAACCTGCATACGTCTGAGAAGAAATTCAAAGGCGTATGTATAGTCGTGCTTGAGTAACGGCGATGGACTCACCATCTGTCACGTTGGCACCTTATATACCTCTGGCGGAAAGTGGGTGTGTGGGTATTACCTATACACCTCTGCCTACCCCTTCGGGGACCCTTGTGGGAAGGCGTGAGGACTTCGACGGACTTAAACATACTGTATGCCGCACTATACTTTTGTGCCAAATTTCATTCAATATTTCGAATCGAACCCGCGACCTCAAGTATTCGCAGTCATGAGCTCTAACCACTATACCAGACGGTCGTCATTAAGTTTGAATTTTAAGCTGTTGAAATTATACGCGAGTAAAACCACGGTACACTAGCTAGTAGTGTAAATATACACGCGTAAACAATAAAAGAAGACATTAAATAATACTTTGTTCATATTGCAATGGTTCTTAAACATAATTGTATTGAGATCCAAGTTTGTCTCGTCATTAGGAATGTCTATCGTAATCCAGTTTTATCTAGGCCCCATTCCGAGCTAATGTACTTTGCCCCAAGTTACTTCTCCAATGGATTAAGTAAGGAGTGCTTTATTGTGTCTTAAAGAAAACACCTCGTTAGTTTTGCTTTAAAACGCATCGGAAATTTCGCTTTATATAGAGGAATATAAAATTTGAATACGAAAGATTGCAAATTCGAATTCCGACTGAACCAATGATTTCTGAACTTAAGTACAGCGATTAACCACACCATGTACAAGATTAACAGTAATTATACTCTTAACATGAAATTGAAAGATATTCGCCATCTGTCACGTTAGCGCATAAATGAGAGAGTGGGTCTATTTCTATCTTGGAGGATCTAGGGTCTTGGAGGAAGGCTTGATCTAATATACATCTTGTGCGCTTTAAAGAGAGGTAGGACATAACGGGTTTCCCGTTCGAGTTTGGAGCTGCCCGACTGGGGCAGGACCTCCACCTTATAGAAGTCCGTAGCCAAATAACACATTTTTTTGTGTTGTGTTCCTACGCGGTGAATAAGGTTTCCAGTAATGAGCTCCTTGGGGAGGGGGGGGGAGGATTTTTACATTGTATTGGAAGCAGAGGGATTAAACCCATTATGCTGCCAACACACTATAACTCTCCGAACACAGAGTGGCAGCGCGCAAGTGATACTTCGGTATCGTGAGCGTAGGCTACGGTAACCGTTTCACATCAGGTGGGCCGTATGCTTGTTTGCCACTCTTGTTATATAAAAAAAAAACATGCATCTATACTCCTCCTCGCGTCGTTTGCCTCATTACTGAAGGTCGTGACTCCCCCGCTGCATCAGTTTCACCTGTACGATTTCCCTCCATCTGCTGCGGTCCTTAACATCTATACAGAGTCTCGGAAAAGGAGCAGTCATCTTCTAGAAGTCAGGGTGTTTTGAATATATCTTCATAACTATGCAATAAAACAAATACATAGCTCCAAAGATAATTAAATTACAGCATTATTAATGAACGAATGGTCACTCCGAAACACGGTTTTATTACTGTATTTACGGTATTTTTAGGGTAATATTAACTCTAATAGAAACTTACTTAGATTCTTTGATATTGATACAGCAAATTTTGTGCGAAAATAATGTAAAAAAAGTCCACACATAATTGAGAGAGTTTTTCCGAGACATCCTATGTATATACAATGATAATATCCATTTATATAACACAATTATGTGCTAGAGCACATGTAGTATGTGTAGTACATATAACTGCAACTTCGAGTATATAATACTAGCTGTGCCCGCGACATCGTCGGCGTGGACGCTTTTTACCTTTCGTAATTTTTTTTTTCCATTAAAAAGCATCCTATGTTACTTCTAATACCTCCGGGAATATGTGTACAAAGTTTTATGATGATCGGTTAAGTAGTTTTTACGTGAAAGCGTAACAAACAAACTTACATTCAGATTTATAATATTAGTAAGGATATATGCATATCAATACTCGAAGGTGCAGGCAAAATATATTATAGCTAATAAGTGAATCAACTCTACTACCAGAAAGCACAACCCTAGTTGAGAGCAAGTTCCCAGCAGCGGCCGCGTTGGCAGCCCTAGCGGCCATCCTGACGGCGACTGGTGCTATCGTCGTGTTGGCGTTACGCAAGTAAGGACAATATATGTATCTGTCATAAAAGATACATTTCTCAGCACAGCAGTTTATTGATAATGGCGCGTATTTGAATCAAAGCCCGCCAAGCCAGAACTAACTGACAGCTGTCATGGGTTAACAACCGCGCCATTCCGAAAGTCACTGACAGCTGTCATGAGCAAGTGACTTACATTCTTTCCGAAAGACTTATAGCTGGCTGGACCAGTTTCAATGAAATTTTCTGTGTGTCTTCCGGTGGATTTTAGAATGGTTTAGATTCACAATTTGAACTGATAGGTGGCGCTGCGATCGTGTTTCAGGAAGTTTAACTCGGACGAAACAGTCAGCACCACTTTTCTGTGTGGCTGACTGTGAATGGGTTAATTTCACAATTAGACCAGATAAGTGGTGGCTTCAGGAAATTTAATTTTTCACCCGAGCGAAGCTGGGCGGGACAACGAGTACTATATATTTTAACTAGGATTAAGGAGGATTAGATCTAGGATAAGGACCGTTGCTTATTTATAAGTGGTTTTAAGTGTGACCTGGTGAGTCAGCTAACGAGTAACATATATCCAGACGCAACGACACCTCGTCGAGCAGCAAGCGACCCTCACAGAGCGTCGTCCAGGTAGACGCCAACGGCAGGCGTTACCTGATCGCATACCCCACTGCTGAGAAGCTGGAGACAAAACCAGATATCCTCAACCCCAAATCGGGTAAATATGTGCATCATACATCATAACGTTTCAGGTTAAAGAGGTCCTTGTTTGATTTACATAATAAATTTTCTTTTATTTTGTTTTTTTTTTAAATGGTATTATTAATTAAATAAGTTTTTCCGAACTTAAACACAGTGATGAGTCACACCACGAGTGTGACTAGTTTTTTTGACATTGAGCTATGACATTTTAAGAAAAAATCATCGCAAAGTAGCATGTATAGGTTTTAAATCTTTAAAGACGTATGTGTGTTTAGTTTAGTAAAGTGTATTTGTAGCGAGGATTTGGAATCTGACATTAAAATTTGGTCCCAGAGACAGAGCCTCCTCGTGTAGTCTTGGAGTCCAGCGACAATAAGAGCTACACAGTCAGGGAAGCCAAGGACGGGAAGTCAGCCTACACCACCTCAGCTCCTGACGACCATATGGTATACACGAAATTATTTTTTTCTTAATTTTAATTCTTGACATGGATACTAATCTTTTAGTTAGAAAGAGTTTGGAATATGAGTTGCTCAATTAACATATCTATCATTACCTACCTATTATAATAAGGGTATGATTGTAAAGATGAAGAAAGGTATGTTACGTTGGTTTGGACATATAGAATGCGAAAGCTTGAGCAAGAAAAGATCGAGTCCTCCTGGGCTGATATTTGTGTCACACTGTGAATATTCATACGTTAAAAAGATAAAGAAAGGCACGTTACGTTAGTTAGAACATATAGAAAGGATGAGTGAAGAAAGATTGACGAAACAGATATACAAAGCGAAAGTTAAGTGCCTAAGAAGAGGCAGAGGAAGACCACGTTCCAATTACCTAGATCAAATTGATCGGACACTCTAAATATGTGAGTCTAGAGAGATCTTGCGCGTTTTATTCTCTCTGCCTACCCTGCTCTACCTACTAGAGACTCAACGTAATTATACCTACATACATAGGTATGTACATGTGTATTTACTTGAATTCTTTTAAGTTAATGAGCCGTGGTGGCCGAGTGGTTCGAGCAGTTGCCTGCGACGCAAAGGTCGCAAGTTCGAATCGCGACTGTACCAATGAGTTTTTCTAAACTTAAGTACAGTGATTAGTCACACCACGAGCTTTACGGTGAAGGAAAACATCGAGAGGAAACCTGCGTAAGTCTGAGAAGAAATTCAAAAAGGCGTATGTATAGTCGTGCTTGAGTAACGGCGATGGCCTCGCGATCTGTCACGTTGGCACCTAATATACCTCTGGGGGAAAGTGGGTGTGTCGGTATTACCTATACACCTCTGCCTACCCCTTGTGGACTCCTCGGGGACCCTTGTAGGAAGGCGTGAGAATATATTATTATTATATTTATATTATTATATATCTTTTAAGTTCTTTTCTAAGCCAAATGTATAACGCATTTCTAACAAAATTACAGCGGTTTGTTTTAAATTGTTTATTGTTCATAATTACTTTATGAAACTTAATATAATTCCAACAACGGATGTAGCTTTGAAATATAACAATGGCCGTCGAAATACAAGGCGAAATTTCCACGAAAATGTACTTAATGAGTCAAATTATTATTATGAAACGCTCTTCAAAACGAGAACTTATTTCAACGCAAATGATAAACACACTGTTAACAATCTTTTAAAACTCCTGGAATGATTAAGGATTAAGAGTTTAAGGCAGCGGATTCGATCCCGTTGATGCATTTTTGTGATGGCATCGGTATACCTTAGTCTTCGATGTCTTGCCTTTTGGTATCATACATGATACATGATACAGATGATGAAAGTCTTTTTAAACTTTTAAGAGAGGTAGGGCATAACGGGTTTCCCTTTCGAATTTGAGGACTAAGGTATAAATACTCGTGTTCAGCTCACAAATATTTTCCCTCAGCTGGATTCGAATCCGCGACCACAACTTTCGCAGTCACGAGCTCTAACCACTACACCACCACGTCGTCGAAGACTATGAGAGACAATTTAAAAAAAAGCACTCCAAATGACTCTTAAATACAATAATTATTTTGTGTAATAATAGTATTTTTTGTTACAGATGCCTCAGAGATAACAAGAGGATACCAACATTGAAGCGATTTGTAAATAAAGTACTACCAACCTTACAAAATGTATTGTACCTTATACTGTATCCTTGTCATAACTGTAAATTTGAACAAATGTCAATAATTCGTTAAATGTAAAGTAACACTAATCTACAGTGGTTTTGTTGCTCTAGATATGAAGTTAACTTTGGGTCTATTTATGCACACCATTTTGTGTTTTTTTTAATTAAATACAAGACTAGAATGCACTGAATTGTGCATGTGAATGCAAGTGCATTCTAGTCTTGTAACAAAAATCATGAAAATACGAGCACATTGAGAACTTCCATTAATATATTCGTAATCTGTGCACTTGAAAACGTAAAAAATTATGATCCAGGGCAACAAAAAAAAAGTAGTTTTTTGTAGATCTGTGTAATTTATATTACTCTTCCATATCATATGTCCTTTTATATATTATATGTTATCTATAGATCGTTATCGGCACTGTACATATATCTTCGAGCCCCTACATTTGTAGTCCGAAATTTAATTTCGAAATCAAATGAATGTCATCTTGTAGGGCTGATTGCTGATTAAAGATTATTTACAACATTTAAATCATAGTTAAATGCAGGGTTAATGAACATATGCCTGCAAAAATAACTATGTTATTTATAAAGAATTATTTTTATTATTATTATAAAAAGGTTAAAGGGAAAGGAGAATTAAAAAAGGGAGATTAGCATACATGAGTGATCATACATACGGGTAGGCAGAGAACCGCCAGTTCTCTCTAGACCTGGATACCTCTTTTGCTTCGTCCACATTCATCAGTCCTTTCATACATGCTCGTCGGTTTGAGTGAGATCAAAGAAAAATATCTCTCATGGCATATGGTCAAAGAGATTGCGCTGGACAAAAGCAAATGCAAGGAACTGCATTAGAGATGCTGATAAAATCCCAGATCTTAAATTTGTAATAGAAACATTTATCATCCCGAGTCTATCACAGGCAAGGCTCTCACCCACATTCTTGAGTCTCAATTTAATCCATTTCAGATATTCAAATGGAAACCTATCTAAAATAAATATACTTTCGTTGATAAATAATTATTTATAATATTTTAAATATTAAGATATAGTTATTTTATTATCAAATATTATCTAAAAAATGTACATATATTAAAAAATATTGATCCATGAATAAATCACTGTATTATATAATTGTAAATTATAATGTTTCGTGATTATGTATAATAAATGTTGGTTCATTAAATATATATATTTATTTCAAACATTTCAATGAATGCATTCATACCAATACGAGGTTCCCTGAATGGTTAGAAAGCGGTGTAACTACTCCCTCAAGATTTGAGCCTACTACTACTACAACTACTCGAACCACTCGGGCATAGTGGCCGAGTGGTTCGAGTAGTTACCTGCAACAAAAAGATTGCAAGTTTGAATCCTGACTGTAACAATGAGTTTTTCTGAACTTAACTACAGTCACACCACGAGCTTTACGAAGGAAACATCGAGAGCAACCTGAAACCTGAAAAAGCGGTGATTTTAATATTACAAACAGACACTCCAATTTTATTTATCTGTATAGATAAAAACTACGAAACCCAAGTACAAGTAACAAGTGAAAGACAAGCGTAATGCAGGTAGCGACAACATTTTCCCGTTTTCTCTTGACGACAGTCGTTTTTATCACTTTTTCTCGCAGTATGTACCAGCTGCTGGGCACGTTACTCGAATAAAATTGAATTACCGCCCCCAGAGAGCCGGTTATGATTGGACGCCGAATATCCGGCTCATAATATAGAGCCGTGGTGGCCGAGTGGTTCGAGCAGTTGCCTGCGACGCAAAGGTCGCAAGTTCGAATCCCAACTGTACCAATGAGTTTTTTTTTAACTTAAGTACAGTGATTAGTCACACCACGAGCTTTACGGTGAATGAAAACATCGAGAAGAAACCTGCATACGTTTGAGAAGAAATTCAAAGGCGTATGTACAGTCGTGCTTGAGTAACGGCGATGGACTCGCCATCTGTCACGTTGGCACCTAATATACCTCTGGCGGAAAGTGGGTGTGTGGGTATTACCTATACAACTCTGCCTACCCCTTCGGGGACCCTTGTGGGAAGGCGTGAGGATATATTATTATTATTAATATATAGCCTAAGTACTACTGACAGTTCCGCTCAGTGGCGTAGCTAAACTATTTAAATCGTTTGTTCCGTATTTGTCGTTTTCCCAATCCGTCGTATCCCAGATTGGTCGTAAACCAGATTCGTCATAATACAGTCGACTCCATAATAAAATTGGAACCAAATACAAATTGTGACTTAAATACCTGGGACAATACCACAAAAAAAAACAAATTGACATAGTCCCAAATTAATCAAAGCTTGTGTTATGGTAACTAGACAACGATATACTTACTTATATAGAAGATAGATATATACATAAATACATAGGACATCCAAGACTAAGGTACCCACCCACACACACACACACACACACACACACACACACACACACACACACACACACACACACACACACACACACACACACACACACACACACACACACACACACACACCCGCACCCGTGTTCACCACACAAATATCTGCTCTCAGCGATATTCGAACCCGCGACCTCAAGTTTCGCAGTCAGGAGCTCTAACTACTAGACCAGACGGTCGTCATAATTATATAATAATTTTTTATGAACAAATTAAAACTTAGTTGCCATCATTAAAGTCGCATGGAATCTGATCGCAGATCAAATCAACGCTCTCAAACCTGAAAAGCTAATACCTACAATAAATACCATAATTGGATACACAGATCGAACTATCTATTTGAGGATCAGTCAAAGTGTCGGCCAACACACATGGCAAAACGACCTTTATATCTCAGTAATAAACCCTGTGTAATCATTTCTCGCCATAAGTTGGGGTATCTACTCTAGGGGGCCGATTTAGAGTTCATCCTTCCAAATCGGCATTATTAGGACGACATAAATCGCCTATCCGCGCGATTACAATTTACGACCCTGAGATACTACGAAGCCATTCTGGAAGAAAACTTTTATGTATCAAACCTTAGGGCGTCGTTCAGGGGTTTAAGGGAACTTTATCGATAGCGTGATTCATTTCATAGTGAAGTTTGAAACTATTAGATGTGAAGTTTGAGTTAAGAAATTATTCTTTCCCCTCAGAGCTTCCGGGGGGTTGTTCGCTTTAGTTGCCAGTCTATTGTATACTCATTTTTATTATTAATACGCTTTTTTATTAGCTTGAGACGTATGTATGTTAGTATGTAACGGAATCTTTGAATATGATTTTAACCCCCATCAAAACGTCGGATTAACTCTAAATTTGGCATACTTATTAAGGACCAATGACAATTCAATATTTTAAACTATAATCAGGATCAGCGATTTTTTATATTCATTTTTGAACTGCTAAGCAAAGGTGCTGATGCTGATTCGAAAGATAAACTTGATAATACGCTACGTAATAATCGTTAAAATAATCAATTTCTATTTTTAGTTGGATTTTCTATAAAAAGTGTATTTTTTTAGTTTTTTAAACTATTATTTATAATGTGATGTGAAGTGAAGGCCACCATGGCTTTATTTTATTCTAATACCGAAGAGTTCATCCGTTTCAGTAGGAAGTGGTGTGTCTTGAATGTACTCTGTTTAGTACCGAGAAGGTACTTGGTTGAACTGTATGTGAAACACTTTAAGGTAAAATAAAACCAATAGTATTCCTGATCTGAGCCGGTATAATGAATAAATAAACGCCCTCTACCACAATGTTCTATGTGAAGCTTCCTATAGCGCGTTATACAGTGAAACGTAGCGACATCTAGTGGTGGTAGCGTGTAACTTAATATTAATTGTGTTATAAACTATTTGGTATGGGTTGCGTGAACATACCGCCCACCAAGGACATTTAGTGCAGAAATGTCCTTTAAAACAAAAATGCTGAACTTACAAGTAATAAACAACTTATTGCTACGATAGCTATGGACAAGAAAATACAATAAACTTATACTGTACACAAATAACAAAGGTATGGTTGACAAATGACACATACATAAATTTAGTTTGATAAGTTGTTCTTAATCAACTACTGGTAAAATACAAATTTTAGATGTTGGTCTTTTAATAGTGCACGATTTTGTGCGTATAGTGACTACACGGGTGATGTTATCATCACCAGGATGTTTTAGTAAAACGCGACCAAGTAGCCAGCGACTGGGGGGAAGATTCTTTTATTAAAACTACATCTCCTATTTTGGGCTCTGGCACTTGAGCTGACCATTTGTATCTATTCATTAAAGTAGACAAGTACTCTTGAGACCAACGTCTCCAAAATATTTGTAACATTCTTTGAACAAATTGCCACCTTGCTAAACTGTTCATATTAGAATTTTCGTAATTTGCGTCGGGAACTTGGACTAAAGGTTCACCGATTAAAAAGTGACCTGGAGTTAATGGCAATGGTTCACCAGGATCTGTGTTGTTTAGGACACTTATAGGTCGCGAGTTCAAACATGCTTCTACTTGGTAGAGGAGCGTGCTTAGTTCTTCGTAAGTCAGAGTAGCATCACCTATTACTCGTCTTAGGTGAAATTTTGTAGATTTCACACCCGCTTCCCAGAGTCCACCAAAATTGGGTGCATGAGGTGGAATGAAATGCCATTCTGTACCATGCCCTTCTAAATGTGCTGCCGCTGAGATTTGAATATCTGATAACTGCTGCAATTCTCTAGAGGCACCTACAAATGTAGTGCCATTATCGCTCCATAATTGAGCACAATGACCTCGGCTAGAAACAAACCGTCTAAAAGCCGCTAAAAAGCTTTGAGTGGTCATATCACTCACCACCTCCAAATGTATAGCTCGTGTGACCATACATACGAACAAACTAATATATCCTTTATAGGAACGGTGACCTCGACCTTTAGTGGTTCGGATATTTATCGGCCCAGCGTAATCGACGCCACTATGCAGAAAAGGCCTAGCAGGTGAGCATCGGACCGATGGGAGAGAGCCCATCATCTGGGTCCTCGTATCAGCTCTTTGTTTCGCGCAGGTTACACATTTGCGAACATGTTGCTTAACTAGGTTTTTGGCTCCAAGTATCCAATAGGCTGTCCTCAGGTAATTCAACATCAACTGAGGTCCTCCGCGCAAGGTTTTTTTGATGAGCATCAGCTATTATGAGCTTTGTTAGGTGTGCTTTACTGGGTAGAACAATAGGATGCTTGGTTTGCTCATCTAATTGTGATTGTTCTAGTCTACCTCTAACTCTGATGATGTCCTTGTCGTCGAGATAAGGGCAGAGGCTTCTTAGTTTGCTTGATTTCATTTGTATATAGCCTTTGTCTTGTAAACATGTAAATTCTGTATGAAATTCTTCATTTTGTGTTCTTTTTATAGAGGTTTGTAATGCTTCATCCATTTCTTTCTTTTGTACATACTTCGTTTTATATGAACTTTTATTTAAAAATCTTCGACAATAAGCAACAACCTTGAGTAATCGTAATAATGAAGAAAACTTTCCAAATAGGGATTCTTCAGGCGCTGTAACCAAATGTGACTTTACCGCTTGCTCTAAAGTAGTATTAAGGTCCTGTGGTCTGTTGTATATAATAGTATTGACCTTTAAAAATTGTGGGCCGGAAAACCACAATGTGTTTTCGGCAAGCATGGATGGCAGTAAGCCTCTTGAAGCGCAGTCCGCTGGGTTCAATTTGGTAGGTACATGAGACCGTTGAGAAGAGTTTAATGATGTCAATACTTCGGCCACCCGATTGGCTACAAAAGTTTTCCACCTGCTAGGGTGACTGTTCAACCATGCAAGTACCACCGTGGAATCAGTCCAGGCTTTGATTTTGTCCTTTGGGATAGTCAAAACTTGCGCGATCTCAAGCAACAATCGTGATAATAATACTGCTCCACATAATTCTAATCGGGGTATACTTACTTGTTTTATTGGTGCTACTCGCGTTTTTGCCCCTAGAAGAGCCACACTTATGTTTCCTTCTTCATCAACCATCCGAACATAAACTACTGCTGAGTACGCTGACTTAGACGCGTCACAGAAGCCATGTAGTTCCAGTTCATCATTTGGATTTGTACCTAGCCATCGAGGTATACGAACTTTAGTTAAATAAAACAATTCGTCCCGGTAAGTACTCCATTCCTTTATTAGTTCGCTTCCTAGCTTCTCGTCCCAACTAACACCAGCCAGCCATAGCTTTTGGATGAATATCTTTGCTACAACTACACTAGGAGCTAGCCAACCTAACGGATCAAATAATCTAGCTATATCTGAAATTATTGACCTTTTTGTTTCAGGTGCCGTGGTCTGATGGAGTTTCACCGAGTATTGGAAGGAGTCATCTTCGCGATTCCAGGTGAGTCCTAAGATTTTAGTTGTACTATCTAACTTAATACCTACTTCTGTTTCTTGCTTAACCTCTTTGCTTTTCTCGTTTGATCTATTCCTATCCTCTATTGTTTTGTTGTGTTCCTTTACCTTTTGATCTTTCAACTCATCTTCCTCTATTTTATTTATTTTACTAAGCAATTCCTTGTTATTGCTGTTCCACTTTTGCATTTTGAATCCGCCTTCTTCTAATAACGCAGATATTTGTTTATACAGCTCTAATCCTTCTTCCACCGTGCAGCAACCTGTCATCAAATCGTCCATATAAAAACAATGGAGCACTTTATCGGAGGCAAGAGGATACTTATCACCTCTATCATGAGCAATTTGATGAAGCGTTCTAACTGCCAAATAAGGGGCCGACGATACTCCAAAGGTAACCGTCATGAGTTCGTAATCTTTGATCTCTTGTTCCGGATGGTCTCTCCACAGTATTCTCTGGTACCGCATCTCGTCGTCAGCAATTCTAATTTGGCGATACATTTGTTTAATGTCCGCAACTAAGCCAATTGTGTGAACTCTCCATCTCAGGACGGTGTGTCGTAAATCAGCCTGTAAGGTTGGTCCAACCATTAGGGTGTCATTCAATGATACACCGTTACTGTTCTTTTCAGAGGCGTTGAAGACTACACGTACTCGAGTAGTAGTCTTGTCATTTCTTATTACAGCATGATGTGGCAACCATACACCTTCTTCCTTCTTGATATTTTCCTTTACAGGTCTCATGTGGTCTGCATCTATATATCCATGTATAACACTTCCATACTCATTTTTTAGGTTTGGATCTTTATTAAGCTTCTTTTCTAATGATTTGAATCTCTTCTCCGCAATATCACGTGAATTACCCGATTTACAAGATGGATTATTTTCTCGAAACGGTAATCGTACTACATATCTACCATCTTCATTTCTTTCTGTAGTTTCTTCATAATGCTCTTCGCATCTTCGCTCTTCTGGTGTTAACAATTTCTTCGAAGAAATCGGTTGTTCTTCAAGTTCCCAGAACCTTTTGAGCATTTCATCTTCTTTGAACTGAGCATGCATTACCGTAACGATTCTTGAATTAACCTCTGAACTGTGTTTATTTACAGGAACTATACCAGAAAGGACCCACCCAAAGGTAGTGTTCTGCGCAATCAAATTGCCCGTTGGACTCTTTTTCATTCCTTCCTTCAGGATGCAACTGTAAACATCGGCGCCCAATAAAATATCTATTTTCT